>VZTR01015545.1:135232-166800 GCA_013400775.1 Chaetops frenatus
ATGACTAGTGATAAATCAGCCCTATACAAGTAATAAATTACCCCAGCCAATAAAGCAGCAGCAAAAAGATGGCACATAATATGATGTTGTGTAAAGGTCACAGCAGTCATTTCAGTGATTCATCAGGGTGCTCTCAGCACAGCTGAAGTGCACAGGTCTTTGGGGAAGTATTTGGATGTGAAAAAGAGCATTTGGGTGTTGCAGAATGATGTTCTGATGGAGAGCCAGAGGCAGCCTTCTGCCTGCTGCCCTGAAGGAGTGATCAGAGAAGTACTGTCATGTGCATCACACTTGGCTCTTGTGGGAGTCACTGTGACCAACCCATCCCTTTTCACCATGTGTCATCAGAAATACTGCAAATCACATCTTTCCAATAATCCCTTTTTTTGATTTTTCTGTGTTACTTTAGCAAGCAACAACAGAAGCACAGCAGGTAGATGTGCAGGTCAGTACCAGTTTCTGATACCTCTACACGCACAGTGTGATCAATTTAGAGGGCTTTACTCTGGGCAATATTTAAGTCTGGACTCCTGGTCCAATGCCCCCAGTCATTTGTGTTTCAAAGCAGTCTGAAAGGTTAATAGCTAATTTGGACCTTCTGTCTCCAGTAGCTGCTGAAACCTCTTTATGTGCACCTCACCCGAGCTCCAAGTTTGGCTTTCTGTAAAAGGAGCCTGGATTGAGCACAGCAAAACAGTTCTGCAACCCAAACCAATGCATGGCCAGCAAGGATAACCAGAACTGGCCCAAACTGTCAAAGCAATGCTGACAACACAACACCACAGCACCAATAGGGATGGAGTTCTCAAATACTAAAAGAGCTGAAGGACACTGGAATTACCAACTGCTTAGAAACTGCTCTGGAAATATATTACTCACTGGAAGTGATGTACTCAGGAGCCTTCCCAGGACTAAGTGGCACTGCCTCTTCATAATAGCCTTCAGGAAGGGAGGATGTTGGCAGTGGTGGAGGCCCATTATCTGGTGGCTAAATGAACACAAAAAGTTATTACAGACCAACAAGGTGTTAAATAGCACATGAATAGAACATCTGCTCACGATCAGTGCCAATGCAACCAGCTTCACAAACCCTGCTCTTGAGACTATTTCTTATGTTAACTTTATCTAAAGGCAAGGCTCTGGAGGGCTCAATTAGATGTTCTGCAAGGCAGCATCTTTTAGATGAGAAGCAAGCCCAAATCTCAAGTTCCTCATACGTTGTTATAAATACACAATAATAAGTAAAGGTTGAGACTTGAAGCAGTAAAGCAACTTTAATTATGCTTCATAACATCTTGATACATTTTTAAATGTATCATTGTTCTCCAGACCTTTACCTCTCCTCATGAGAAGGAAACAGAATCTTTTTGCATGTTCTCCAACTCAGGCCTTTGGAGATGATAAACACTGTAGAACTCCACCTGTCACTGCTAAGGATGGCAAAATCAATATAATAGCTACATTAAAAGACTTTTCTCTACAACAGCATTAAGTGGTAAAAATGCTGAAAAGACATAGTTCTCAATTTAAGAACTAGAAATCTAATGGCTCTATGTAGGAAAGAGATTTCTCTGCATAGACCCCTTTACAGTGTTATGGCTTATTTATTAGTATTTTACACCAAAAATAATTTGCATTACAGCAGCAAACAGCAGTTTGGTTGGACGGTTTAGAAAATTAAATAGCCTAGGCAGAGAAAAAGTACAGAAAATTTACCTGTATTTCCATGATAGACGTTCTTTCAATGGCAAATCAATACTTAATATACATATTAATGTTTATAATGCTGTTTCTAGATAGTGAAAAGTGAGCTACAAACAAGGAAAAGTTTGAAACATCAAGAAACTATTACATGATAAAATAAATATGTCAAATACCAGGTCAAATTCTAAAATGCTTCTTTTCTAAATATAAACCTGTTTTAAATTTAAAACTGACCAACTACTGGTATGTTGATATAGTAACAAAGCAAATTTAGTACTCTGACTTCTTCCATATGACTTTACTGTTCTATTTCCTTAACAAGTACTAAAATAACTACCCATTCATATTTGCCAAAGGTTTTTAGTTTCATATTTATGTGTTAGATAAAATACTGAAGCCTTTTTTCAGCACCAATGGGTTATTGCATGATTACAAAAATTTAACTTGCAAGCAGAGTCTCATTTCTGCAGTAACAGTTTTTCAATACATCTTTCTCTTTTTTTTTTTTTTTCATGTAATGACAGAGATGCAACTGTGTTTGTCTGCACTGGACTGATCCAGTGTAAAATACGGGAATGAAGAGAGATACTGAAGTGAGAAACTGGTCCGACACAGACACTTTTGGACTGTAGCTCGGGTGGGCTGACCAGTCTGGCAGAGCCTTCTCACACATCATACAGAGGAGGCCACAGGGACTACGCTCCTTTTTTGCTACAGACCTCAAGTTACCTGGGAGGAGCCTGAGCTTTAATAATATGTGCCATTAATTGTAGTGAAATTACTTCTGTGGGCACTTTCAGGGCTGGATTCATCTTTGAATATTTCAAAGCTAGACATCTTCAAATCTCATTGCTGATTACACACCTACGCCAGTCACCTAATTCTTAACACCATCACCAAACCGAGTCCCACCCTCAGAGTGCTCTGTACTTCAATTCGTATCAAGTAGGTTATTCCACCCTGCAGGTCAGTGCTTGAGTATTCCCAGTGTGCAGGAAGGCAAGGAGTGACTAACCCTGCCCTTCAGCTCATCCAGCATGCACTTACCTTCTCACACCAAGTAAAATCAGAAACTTTTTCGTGAATAATGAACTGATTCATGGCTGAACACAGAAATTCCTGGTCAGATTGAAATTTACACTAATATTACTTCTACATCAAATGATACAGCCAACTTCTTATGTCACAATCAATTACAAATTACAGTTGGCAATTACTGTTACCTAAAATGTGAACCAAATGAGATCCTCACAGACCAGCTTTGCTAGAGAAATTATCTGTCAAAGAAGTAAAATAAAGAAAAAATATTACTTTTAGTGTAGTGACCCTGTAATTTTGCTGGAAAAAATCAAATTGAGAACCTGCACATCATGATAAAATAAATGAATCAAGGCTAGCTGCTGCTGCACAACAGGCATAAGAGACATTAAAAATTAATACATGTTCGTTACTGTTGGAAAATTGACAGCAATTATGAATTGCTCTACACATATCACCTCTGTGTGGCCTGAAGTGATAGACATAAGAGGGGGAACTGCCTCCAAAGAGTTGATTTTCCCTCTTCACACAAGTGCATAGAACCTCGTTCTTGTGAGTTGGGGTCACAATGTGATCCGGAGGCAGTGGAGATTCATATCACCCTTTTCACGAGACAAATTGATTCCTTGGTCTAGCCTTAAACCATTTTTTCCATCAGGTGCACACAATATATGAAATTCCTATCATTATTAAACCTCATTCACCCAGGAAATACCTGTCCTGAGTCACTCCAATTTTGACATGACACAGCACTGAGGTTTCAAAGCTGTATTATATCTGGGGACAAATGAGAGGTTCCAATAAAGATCAGGAGAAAAAAATATCCTTATTTTTAGACAAAATGTTATTCAGAAAGAAAGAAAAAAGGAAATGAAACACAAATGGTGCTTGTCTGATTTCGACCCTGCTGGAGCACCAGTTACTTCATACAGCTGGGGCGGGCTGGGCTGTGCAGCCAAGGTCAACACAGATGGAATCCATTGCTGACTTAACTGGGCCCTCCTCTCTGAAATGCATTTTGCAGTGCTTGCCATAACAAAGTTGAAAACAATTACAATTTTTTTTAAAGGGAGAAACAGAAACATCCAGCATTAAGTACTTTCTGATAAATGCAGGGCTGCTTTAATATTAAAACAACCCTCAACTAATTAAATAAAAAATAGAAATATTTCACTCAAATCTGTACCATAAACAACTACATCTTTTTGCAGCTATGGAGTATATGAGTTTGACCACCATGGTACGTAAAAATGTGTATGTGTGATTTCTGGTATTAGTTACTAATATTTATAGTTCTTTACTGTTTTTACTATTGCTAGTTGTATTGTTTCATTCTTTCCACTCAGCAATTTTTGGTGGAAGAATTTTGACGAAGTTATGAATTAAGTCTTTATTCAATAACTTTTTAATAGTTTGCCTGAAAAAATAAAAAGACCATAAAATCCACAAAATTATTTACATATTCTGTAAAAGGATTAAATCTAAAAAAACACTAGAACATGTAGCTTGAGTGGTATCAGGATGAAAGACCCGGCAACCTGCAAGGAAGGCATTAGCATGAATCGCTCCTTTTTTGGTTATTTTTTTGTTTGTTTCTTTGTTGTGTATTTGGTTTTGTTTGGTTTTGGTTTTTTGTTTTGTTTTTAATTTTTTTTTCAAATGACAGGCAACAGCGAAGAAACCTAGAGACTGTTACCTCTCAAGATAAACCATCTCTCTCAGTCACAGGAATATGAACTGAGAAACTGAAATTACTTTTATCTTCCTTGGAGGAAAAGGGACAGATAAGTAATATGTTGTTGTCCAGAATAATAATAGTAATAATGACACAGTACCAATGAAGATGTTTGTCAGGTCCTGGGTTGGAGACCAACTGAGATATGCTTTAATTGAAACCAAGAAACAGTTGAGGTGATCACTACACTACAGAGTTGAGATCTCTGATGAAATTAGTGACTGGATTGTGCACAGGATGCCAAATTCCAGCTTACAGGATGGATTGTTGGGAGAAAGAAACAAAATGGTAAAATTCACTATCCTATTAGACTCTGAAACAGACTTATATGGACTTATTAATTTAATGGTATATTATGGTCTTCCCCTCCACCAGCCCACCTGTAATCCATGGACCACAAATAGACTCTTTCTTCCTCTACCCCAAGAGATACACTACTTTATTTCCCTCCTGCTGTCCAAGGGCACTGAGCGAGATAGAAGTAACTTTTATCCTAGGGATAGGCTATCTGATAATCTGGTGACAACATGGAAAGTGGTCTGAAAGACAAAGGAAATAAAATAATAGAGGCCTGAGGATGTAAAATCACTTTATACCCCAATTAAGAGTTACACTCTGTAGGAAATAGAAAATACCTTCCTTTATGCAATGATTTAGGATGTGGAGATTCCCAGTGCAAAGCAGTGAGTTTAGCAGAGCCTGTCAGTAACTTGTGCTGCAGGCAAACACTGCCAGCAACTCAAGTGCCACACTCACGTGTGTAATTACATCAACCACCAGTTTGGATCCAGCTGGACTATGCAGCCAGCTGGTACATAACCCCTCAATGCTGAAGGCAGCAGCACAAGAATGGAAAAGTGGTCACACACTGGGGATATCTAAGAAAGCTGTTCCTGAGCCAGCAGGCAAATTTGGGCTGTAAGGGAGAAATTTTGCATGGGCAAAGGTCAAAGCTCTGGAGCAAGCTTAGACCTGACCTCTGCACAACTCCACTGCATCTTCAGCCTGGAGGGGGAAGAGTATGCACACATTTATGATCCCTAACTCCACATGTGAAAAAACAGATGTCCAGAAAGCAAGATCAACCAACAAATTGAGTAAAATATGAAATTACTGAGAATACATTTCAATCAGGCTTTTTTTGTAACACTGTAAGGGTTGAAAACTGTGCATTAGTACTTGCCATGCACTTGGTATGACAGCCCTTAAATAAACTCAAAATTGCACTAGAGAAAAATCCCTATTTATTGCCAGCAGTTGAGGATCTGGATGGACCTCAGATTTATTCAGGACAAAAGTGGGATATTAAGATCATACTGAGCTGTGCAATTTTAGCCTGAGCACACACAAGGAAAAGCTGAGAAATATTCTTCATTTGATTTCTTCTTCATATTCTAAGGTTATTACTTCTGAGCTTGGCAGCTGGACCCCACAAAACTGGGAGCCAAGTAATGCAAAGGAAGTCCAACAACTTATCTTCCCAGCTTCTGAGCACAAAAGACAGCAAAGCCAGACAGAGAGCCACAAAACACAACTTTTTGGAAGGTAATAACTCTGTCAGTCCCACCAGAAGGGGGTAACAGGGCCACATGGGGGGCTGTTGGTGTAGTCCCACCTGACCGTCTCTGAGTGTACGTGCAATTACAGCACACACCTCTACAATGCCAGTGCTACCAGAAAACTAAAACAAAAGGAATTCCCTGAAAAATCAACAACCAGAGTTTGACATGATGGGAGGCCCAGCAACATGAATCCCATGAATAGCAGAACTGGTCACCCACCAGCTCCTGCAGTGCTGAACCGATGAGGGCAAGGGAGAAAGTAGTGGAAGTGATTGCCAGGCAGGGGATGAGTATGAGCTCAAGTGGAGCTTCTCTTTAGGGGGTGATCCTGAACAGCAACTTCAAGCAAGTTTAAGGTTAAGAACAGAAGGCACACACTTGGCACACTGTCTGTCCTCCAGGAGTGGAGGAACACCTGACACAGCCTGTGAGCGTGTCTGCTGACTGGGGCTGAATGCCTAATTAAAGGGATTGCTGGAAAAGTGCTTAGTATGTACAGTGACTACAAACAGATCACAGCCTCAGAAAGCACAGCCTGATGATGGGAAAGAGATCTGAACAGACCTGCTCGCATTAAAGAATGAATCAGGGCGTCCTATGGCTCCACAGTTTGATCTGAAGATTGTCTGGAGAGCATTTACACAGGAACCTCACCAGGAGCTGAGTTACTATTTCACAAGATACAACACACCTGCTCAGATCCCTGAGTAACCTCTTTACCTAAGAAACCGGAAGGCAAAGGTGGCAATGAAGAGAACCAAATGGAAACACTAACAGAACAACACAGTATATTGACCCAGTAGAACAGCCAGTTGGTTCTTGCATCTCTGATGACACTGTCAGATTGTGTCCAGACATAAATTGTCTCAGTTCTTGCTACTGTATGTAATTACATTTGAGATACTAAATAAAATCAAAAAGACTGGAGCATGGAATGCACCATTGAAAGGATAGGTAGCTGGAAGGAGTTACACCCTGTGGAAGACTGGAGTGAAAATAAACTCCAGGCTCAATGGAAGGAACAGAAGATCTAACAAAATAATTAAAAGTGAAAGAGAATGAGCCAGGAACAAAAATAAGGTATTTCTGTATCATTCATAATTTATAAGAAAAGATTATTACACAGCCAGTTGGAAGCACCACTCAGACAAAACAACAGACTTGACTCACGTCAGGCAAAGGATCTGTGTGTACTAAGAAATGAAATGGGCTTTAATTAATGCTAGGGCACACTTTCATACATATTACATGAGAAAGATTAAGCTGAATTTTAAGCAGCATCTCTCAGTCAGAGTTGTTTATGGCGACTGTTCAAAGAAGTGTCTGTATTCCCCAGAAAAAACAAAATCACCTTTCTCTTCCAGGAGTCAATAAACTCATCCAAGTATGTGACATGGGAATGAGGACAAGGCAGTACAGTTATAAAAGTGCAGGCAACACGATTCCCACTGGAACAATACTGTCTAAGAGCCTCAACACCGCATCAAATAAAAAAAAGAGGAGACTTGGTACTTACTGGCCTAATTCCTTCCCCACGTGTTTGTACACAGAACACTAATGGGCATCAGGAAAGCAAAAAATCTGGTTCCTAACTATCAACATAGGGAGGGTGTTTTATGGACTGCTATAGTATAGAAACAAGAAATTAAAAACCTGAGGTCAGAAGTGTGAGCATGCTACAAAAAATGGTGGGACAATATCCTATAAAATCTGTGGTGTCAGTAATTTAATAATTTTCTTATAAGAAGGTCAAAGATCACCACTATCTAGTTAAAGACAAGAGGGCAAATAGCTTCACAATGATGATGAAAAGAATTTGGTAAAGAAGTTCAATTCTACCCTAACTCATCCAGTTTAAATGTAAATTCCAATTAAAGACAGCTGAGAACAGCTCATTCTTGCAGCTTAGACATGAGGAAAGTTTTGAAATATGGTGACGTATATTGTTACAAAGGTATACTGTAAATTAACTGAGAAGGCAATGGCTTTAACTAAAACTTATCTGTGGTACTGTTTGCAAATGTGAAATAAATCAACAGGAATTCGCCTCAACCATGGAAAACGTGAATGGCAACTAGAGTGTCCTGCAAGACATGGCAAACACAAGAAAGAGGTGGTATATATTTCTTATATATCCTAATTCCTTATGTAATCACATATTACAGGCAAAACTATTCCACAACACAGTGTGCCCAGGTGGTTAAGAGGGCCAAAGGCACAGGGGCTGGATCAGCAATAGTGTGACCAGCAGGACCTGAGCAGTGACTGTCCCCCGTACTCGGCACTGGTCAGCTCAGCTCAAATCCTTTTGGGTCCCTCAAAATAAGAGAGACCCTGAGGTTCTCAAGTGGGTCCAGAAAAGGGCAACAGAGCTGGGAAGAGGTCTGGACCACAAGTCTTGAAGGCTGAGGGTGTTCAGTCTGGAGAAAAGGAGGCTCAGGAGGAATCCTATTGCTCACCTGAAAGGAGGTTGTAGCCAGGTGGGACCAGTCTCTTCTCCCAATTGAAAAGCAAAAGAACAATGAGATCTTATGGGTCTTTTCTGATCTAAATTATTCTGATTCTATGTCCAGAAGACTGCTGTTCTGGTCACTTATGATCAAAGTACGTGATCCTTACAGCACACTCTTGGGAGAAATACTGGTATCATGAACTAGCATTAAACCAGAGCTCAAAATTAAATTGATAGAGCCTTTCTTATACACAGTGGAATGAAATGAAACCTGAGAGTAATATGATTGGCATTACAAAGGATATCTGAAGCATGGTGAGGGGAAAAGAACCTACTTCAACCCATAGATAAAAACTGGCAATGAACACTGTGATAGTAGAACAATTTTAAAATTGAAATAATAGGTTAAAGGAACCTAAATGCTAGTAGATTAGGTAGGTTTCTGAAAGGGTTAATATTTTATCATTGCCTGCAGCAAGAGTAACTGCACTGATAAATCAAAAGGGCCTATTTACTTGTTCCTTCCTTATGGAACAACTTGCTCAGACCTGTTCAAGTTGAAGGTATAGCCAGGTCTGAATGAAACAAATGAATATTTGTTGAATTAATTTTTGTGGCTTTTGAATCCTCTTTAAGGAAAGAACCTGAAAATTAATACTGTCTTAAGATCATCTTTAAAGAGGAACAGAGAATAACTACTGTTTTTCAGATTTTGAAGTAGAAGGTAGATGAAACAGAGATTCCAAAGTACCTGGCACATGGACCCCTTGCTCTTGTTATGGCACTTTTCTCACTACAAACTTTAGAAAAAGCTCTAAAAATGGGACTTTTTTGGTTGCTGTGCTAACAATGATTAATGTAACTGGTGATATATCACCTCAAGAATCCTTTTGATATCCAGATGCTTTTTCTTCTCCAAGGACAATGTCTCCTTTCAGCATTTTCTAATCAGTATCTAAGAGTTTATCTGACAGGCAGCCAGATAAAGGGAGGCTGTCAAATCATTTCTCCACAATAGGAAACCCATTTATATGAAGCACTCCTACAGAGTGACTGTGTATTGTGCAGGAATGGGTTGGAGGAAGATGACCCATTCTTTTGATTTGTATCTGCAGGGTTCTGGAATTTTGCTAAACATTTGTTGCGGTTAAATAATTATTAAATTGTCAGTATTCCAAGAAAAACAAAACGTACACTCGATTTCACTGTGAAAATCATGCAAAATACCTAAGTGTGCTGTTTGTGTTTGATTTTGTTGGACAGCACAGTGCAATGAAATCACCAACTGTCAGATGTAATATGACAACCAAATGCTTGGAGGCTAGAAGTATTCTGTCACTGTCATGCTGTGGATAACTTATGCCAGAAATTCTCAGGCACATCTGGGCAGTGGGACACACCAGATATTATCCCACTGCCTCAGTGGAAAATGTACTTTGAGGCAGCTGGGTGATAGTGCAATGATGGGATCCCAGGTGTTAAACCACCAGCAGCACTTTGAAGCATGCACAGAGCCTTGGCTCTGTTATTGCTCCAAAACCATCACCTAGCACTGCTTCCTGCCTGTCAGGAGCAGGGGAGAGCCATAAAGTAGCTGCTGATGTAGAGCTGAACACAAGCCCTCACAGTGAGCAGGAGGTTCAGGAGGGGAGAACAGATAGGACTCCATTTCCAACACAGTGACCTCCTGCTCTGCTGCTGGCCCAAACAGAGCTTCAGAGCTGCTGGCACTGTATCCCTGCTGGCAATGGCAATGCACACAGACAAGCTGTGTCTCAGCTCTGTAGAGGGATGCAGCCTTGCCCTTAAGCTTCACATCCTTTATCTGCAGCATTTACTTTGCCAGCCACCTAAAAGAGCTGCATGCACAGATTAAAGCAAGAGGGGATTTGGGCTTCCTATGCCTGACAGAAAGTCTGCTAGACCAGACGTAGCCAAGGAAATGTATACAACAGAGAATTACTGAGTGACTGTGTGCTTAGTGATTTTCTTAATTCAAGTATACCTAAGGCTCAACTTTGTCCCTCAACTTTCTCCCTCCAAAGCTCACTGAGAGGAAAACTCTCCAGACTCTAATGTGTTTTAATAACTGGAGACTTAGTTTAAACTATTAACAGTGTGTCTCTTAATAAAATGAATTTTATACTCTTTGTTCATGGGCTGATGAATAACAAAACTGATACAAGATTTGGCCTGAGCAAATATGCAGGTCTATTTACAGATTTACAAAGGAAACCTTGCACAGCACCTGCCCACACATAATTCTGCTCCTGGCACTACTTTAAGGAGTATTGAATTCCTTCCCACCCACACATCTTTACATAAGTAGAAACTTAAACACCATTTCAGACTAAACATTTTTGAATGTAGAAATCTTTGAGTGACATAAAGAGAAACAGTGGTGTAAATGAACCTTTAATTTTCATCACATTCAATAACTGATGGGCTAAACCCAGAGATTTTAAAACGGTGTATAGTTTATTTGAAGTTATTGATTCCCATTTCCAGTAAATTCCTATGCTCCATCAGCACAATGTGTTTTCACTGGAGGCTGAGACCATTACTAGATGTTATTTAGCAAGTGGAAAAAACTTTCTGTCCTGAATAGCTGTTAAAAAGAGGTGCCATACAGAATGACTTCCAACTTGCCATGTGAAGAAGGGCAATCTGCAGCCTCTGGTGGGCCCAGGGAATATTTTCCACTTAGCAATGAAAACATGGTCTATGAAAAGTGGCTAGGAAAGGTAGCTCAGTATTTGTGTCACTGCAATTATGTACAGTTTTCATAGAGATTGGCATCAGCTACTAATTTTTAGGACTCCATTGATTCAGGGTGGATTGAAAATCACCATGCAAAAAAGGTAATGGAAGGGAAAATTAGATCTTGGCCACTGTCAGTAATGTCTTGTGTATAAAAAGAAAGATAATATGACAGTCTCTGAGCTTACCAAATAATAATGAGGGTTTAACAAAGAGACATCTAATAGAAAAAGCTTTCCAGAAACAGCTGATGATCAATTCCATTATATCAATGTGACTTCAGAAGAAGAATTCAGAGTCAGACTGGGATCTGAGCTTACTATAGTGTTCAAAGGACAAAAAGATTACGGTTTTGTCTTTCCTTTCTGGTTCCACCTGGTTTTTTGTAGGACAGCAGCAGTCTGTCATCTTACAAAATTACAATGTGCTACCATATTAAAGTATCACCACCAGTATTGGGATATTGCAAGACAATGAGTGGCTTGGGACATCTGCTGGCTCATCTCCTAGGGGCACCAACACCGGAAAGGGAGGTGAAATCACCACTGCCTGACAGCAGCAACAGAATTACAGAAACACTGGCAAAAATCAGCTTCTAACACCATGGAAAAACTTGATGAATTCACTGAGGTGAAAATATCCATAATGTTACAGGCAGATCACAAGGGAGAGCCATGTTGAAATTTGACTTGAGGCTCAACATGGGGAGACCACACTGCAGACCAGCCAGCTCTAACTGTGCCAGCTTCCATGGTAATTCCCACTGTATCTCAGAGAAATATTTTTGTTACTAAAAAATCCAAAATGCACTACTACAAAAACCAGTGCTGACCTCCTGGACCTAATTCATACTTCACACCATTTCACTTGCTGCAGCTGTACCAACTTTAGGGAAATTTACCCATTAGTGTATGAGAAAGGAAAAGGAGATGGGTCGTCTTAAGAAAAACAACTTGAATCTTCAGAGCCAAACTGAATCCACACAAATATTAAGGAATGAGGACCTCAGTTGGTTTCAGTTTATGAAGGTGGTACCTGAAGTCTACATTGCAAAGGCACGTGTATTTTGCATAATTTTCCTGCCTCTCCTGAATCCTTCCCCTTGTAATTTATGCTCTATATATTTTGAATTAAATGAAAATAATCAGTTTCTGACACTGTTAACCATGAAATAGATTCACTAAGTTTCCCTGCATATTAATAAGACTTCTTTTGCATCCATTAAATATATGCATCATTAATTTACAGTCACAAAGCTAAAGCTGGCATTGCTTAGGGAGATACTAAGATTAAGGTATTCCACACAATACATGTTTGTTGTGTTTTTAAACTTTTTTTTCTGCAGTACATAGCATTTTAAAAAAGGCTGGCCAAGAGTTCAATTTGATAAATTAGTTCTTATGTTCATAAGATGCTACTGGCTTATATATCCCTTAGGACCAGGCATAAATGTGATAACAAAGTAACACACTAAAATGAGGCAGAGCATAAGCCATCCAGTTATTCTAGCCCTGTAAGCTGCTTCCTGACTCAATGAACATGGGTCTCCATGGATCGTCCTTATCACTGTGCACAAAATTTTCCACACAAGAATAAAGAGATGGATACTTTATCAGTACCAGTTCAACTTGGCTAAACCATGACATGCTTATACTCCTCTAAAAAAATGTTGAAAATGTTTTCTTCAACATATCTACTGTAAAGTCAGTAAGAGAGCAGCAGTGAAACTTGTTCGGTTTTTTTCTGTAACAAGACAGCTGCTCCCAATTGGAGGATTGAATTACAGATCTTAAACAGTATCTTTGCTATAAACACCTCTAAGAAGAAGTGCATCTACTTGATCTGAAGGGAATTTCCTACCCAGAGACCGGACAGGAAAGGCACTAAGGACTTTATTTTAAAAAATGAAGCATTCTTCCTCCATTATAAAACTCTGCACCTTCACTTTTCAGCTATTGAAAGGAGTTTTCTCATGAGGCTTGCTCCAGGAAATGTTAGCAATTTAAGTGTAAGGAACTGTCTGGGACCTGTGGCCTTGGCCAGGCCAAGCTCCAACACAGGACAGGTCAACCTTGAAATTAAGGCTATGTTGTTCTGACTTTTGTCACTTGAATTCAGAAAATCTCCAAAGATTGCCATCCCACAGCCTTTGCAGGTGACCTGTTCCCAGGCTTATTCTACCACAGGGGATTTTTTGACATCTCTTCTGCAGGTTGAACCAAATTCCCTCAACCAAAGCAGAAGTGAGAAGAAAAATTATTTCCCTGGACCTGCAGGCTCTTTTCCTTTGTAACCATTTCTCTTAGGACTTTCCACAAATACATTCTCTCTTGTATATATTTATATAATTAAATATAACACTCACCAGCCACTGCTGAGGTATTTCTGGCAGAGGCATTTGAGGAGGCGCCGGCAAACTGTTGGCAACTTCTTGCTTCTGGACATGTTCTTTTATTTCTAAACCTGTGGAAGAGCAACAAACATCACTTAATACCTTGGTGGATGCAAATGGAGTATTTTTTCCACATGTGGATCCCATGTCTGACTGTCACACACTGAAATCTGGCATGCAGTTCTGATCACAGCCCACCTCCAAAGTGCAGTTACTGAGGGAGGACTGGAAGAATGCTGGGAATTCAGGAATTTAATCAAGCAGGACAAACACATAATTGCTCTATATGATAATGACATATATGCTGTTTGGATCAACAAATACCAGACATTGAAAAAAATTACAGGAAGTAATTCTGAACTGCCCATCCATCTCAAACTGAGAGACTTAAACAACATTCAAACACGCTGCCAGGTGCCTGGCATACAGATAAAAACCTTTACTGAGGGAATATACCACATTTGTAAACATCCCAGTGGCAGCACACAGTGAATAAAACATACCCTGTGGGCAGTACGTGACTGGCTGCCGTTTTTCATTGGAGATGAACAACGGTTGTTCCCATGGCACATTTTGGATGGGCAAGACCATCAGGCAGAAAGGAGCCCCAAACCATCTTTCATGCCAAAAGAATGGGGAAGAGGGTGGAAGAAGAGCCCCCACCTGCCTGCTTTCCTGGAAGTGATGGTGACAGCTCTTTGGCCAAGCCCACAATGCCCACGCTCCCTGGGTTTCCTGCTGCCACCAGCACCTCTGATCAGGGAGCTGTGGTGAGAGTCTGCCCCAGTCCCAGGGGATGCAGGGTGCTGTGACACCCCAGCCTGGAGCACTGCTGAGGGACACTGCCCTGACCAATTCACCATTAGCAGAACGGCACACCGAGTGTATTTTCCCACCATTTCTTTCTTACTAATTTTTTTTATTTTAATAACCTTGTAGTTTTCCAGGTTAATTTGAAAAGGGAAAATAATGAATGTACAAGCTGCTTTGAGGGTCCTTTGTGTTGCATCTCCCTCGCAGGAGAAAAGAGTAATGACCAACCTCTTCTGTGTTTTTGGCACAATAATTTAAATCACAGTTGAATTTGCTTCATGGAAACAGGATATTGTTTATTTTTCTAAATATCAAAAGAAGATTAGGGTGCATCTCCTCCATGTTCTGGCAAAAATTCAGTCCATGGATTGTCCCCTGCTTAACCCTACATTGAATTATTTCCTAGTGTTTAGTTGCATTTTTAAAATATATATTTACATAGTCAAATGGATGCCTTTCGGCCAAGATCATGTAATTCTCAAAAATGAAATCAATGATGAAATGTTTCTTGTCATAATATCCCAGTCCCACTGGCTGTGAGGTCATGGGTTGAAAAACAACACTAATAAATTAAACTGTCTCTAAAGACTATAGATTCTTCTTTCTTCCTACAAATCAAAAGAGTGATTAGTCTCGGGAAACATTCCTTTTTCCTTTTTTTTCCAGTATAACTTTCACTCGTTGGTCTTTACTAAGGATGAGTCCATATTATGACTGCCATCCATATTCAAGTCTCCCATGCTTTCCATACCAAACATAAGTCATGTATGAAGGGACTTTTACTGAAAGAAACCCAAATTATTCCAAGTGAATACTACTGAAACTGTAAAACTATTTTTCCCCAGTTTTCATCTATGTGTGTTTAAACAAGAACCTACTCTAACATTTAATTTCTTCTACCAACTTACTCTGCAAAAGGAGTACTACAGGTTTAGGGCATCAGGTCCCGTTAAGGAAAACAGGCAATGTTGACAGTCATATTAAATTACTAAATCCAGCAACAATTCTTACTCCAAAATAAACTCTTTGTGTCTTTGTTTTTTGGAAGAAAGTCTTCATTTTAGAAGGAAATGCCAAGTGTTTTCTTCAGACCTACAATCCACTGAGCATGCCAAGGCTCAGGAAGAAAAATAAGGTTTATTGTTTTGCTGGCTATTCAGAGTAACCACTGGTTTGGATGCAGGGCAGATTGAGGCCAAGCAGCTATGACCTGAAGAACACAACAGCCTGGGATAGTTCTTTCTGCTTGATAGATATTAGATTAAGAAAACAGTGGGCTTTTGGGAGAGATGGAACAAAACAAAGCAAAAGAATTCCCCAAGTAAGACCTCACTCAGTTTGAAGTGTTTTACTAAAACCCAATCAGTCCATCACAATAATTTCCACACCTTTACAAAGAAAAACACAATTTTCATTTCCAGATGTTCTAATGAAGCCAGCCAGTTCTCTGTTCCCCAGATCCTTCATTACCATCCCCCACTGATCTTACATGGTTTTCTCCAGCAATCAAAAAATCCTGTTGGATTCACCCTGTTAATTTTTGCAAATGCAACTAAAGAGCTTGAACTCAGCATAGTCCTCAAGCCTCTTAAACTGTGCCAGCAACCCAAGAGCTCTCGTGGAGTTGTGTGGGTGGAATAAAACAACAATCTGAAAAACAGACTCCAAATGATAGCTCATCTTAGTTACAGAGTACTGTGGGTTTATGCATCTTTTATTGCTTTTAATTTTAATAAAGAGATGAATAGTTTCAAAGGGATGGGAGTACTGAATGCTGTAACTGAGAAAAAAAAGCAGCAGGGTCGGCTCCAGTAAAGTACATGACTCCCTGGATAGTTTCACACACGCTCAAGGCCAGGATGGGATGGCAGAGCTCCCAAGGAGGCAGTTCCTCTCCTTCCCTGCCTTGTTCCTGTCCCTGCACCAACCTCTCCTCTGAGCCAGCACCAGCATGTGTGTGGCCTTAGGTTGAACCAGACCAGGGAGGTGACACTGGTTCGGACTAAACCAGCAAAAAGAAAAGCAAGTAATGTTTGTGCTAGCAGAAAGGAGGAAGCAATGCATGAGTAGCCTGGGGAGAGAAACTGGATGCTTTTTTAGAGGCCATGCTGGCTTAAATTCTATTCTATTCAAATACATAAACTAGAGTTTATAGACATATAAAGCAAAGTCCTATGATCTCTTATTTAACTGAGCAATGGGGTTTCCTTAATTCTAGTTTGAACTAGAGCATATCTTTTAGCAAAATATTCCATCTTGGTAAGATGCCAGCAACTGCATGCAGAACTTGGTAAGTTCTTCCATTAGTTCATAGCTTCAATGCTCAAAACATGTGCTTTATTTCCACTCTGAAACAAACATTCAGCCATTGCACTCACTGTTGTGTAAGTCTAGGAGCTTGTTCTCAGTCATTCCTTTTCTACATAAAGATTAATTATGACAGCTCATTTTGGATAATTTGAAGGCATATTTCTGGATCCTTTAATCACTTTTACAACTTTTCTTTGAAATGTCTACATTCTATCTCCTTGAATGAAGACACTAGAGATGAGTACAATGTTCCAGTAACAACTGCACTGAGCAAAGCCCTACCACTTAATACATGGATCTCACAGGGATCTTGGTGATGGATGGATCCCATAATTGGATGAAACAGATCTTGTTACAGAGCCTGTAATAGGCTTTAAAACCTAACTGGTAGGTGCTGAATAGTGGAAAGCTATGGTTCTGGGGTCTTCTTATCTGTCACCACACACAGAGACATAAACTGAACACATCTAGGCAGGTGCCCTGGCACAGAGAAATTGATATTCACACAGTTAAGACCTCTCACCCTCAAAGTGATTTTGAACTGTCTACAGGGAGCAGATCTTTGCCCAAGCTAACTCCCACATCATGCCTAGGAACTGATGGAGTAGACAAGTCAACTCAGGCCAAACCAATGCAAGGGTCACTCCACAATTTAACAGCATCAATAACTGAGCTCTAGAGTCCTGAACATACCCAGCACTGTGAAATTGAGGGTTTTTCATCTTGGAACACCATCCACAATCCCAAAAGAAAGAATATGACAACCTTTCCATGTGCTTTCAAAGTTGACAACAGAATGACATCTGACTTCTTGAAAAAGTCAAATGTTTTTCTTAATAAATCTAGTTGTAAAGATTTCAAGAAGAACATGTAGTGTCAGCTCAGTACTGCTGAGGTTATTTTGAACCCCAGTAAAATACAGCTATTTCTAAATGTTTTAAATTGCAGTTTCACACCTACAGATTTTTGGGGAGTGATTTTGGGTAAATCTTGATGAGATTTTGGAGTATGAAGATTCCTTCCACAATATGAGAAATTGGTATCTGCCTCCTTCTCTCAGTATGAAGTAGAAGTAGTGGTGAGTGTTTAAGAATGTTGGAATGGAAAAGAGGAGAATCATTACTTTAAAGCTGATCTCCTTGGACTTGAATCCTATGGCAAAAACTATTTCTTTAATAAATGGGGGCAACACTACATCAAACAAGACCATGTTTTTCTAGCACCAGAGAAGAAACAAATCATGAGAACTACAGCTGCTCACAATGTGGCATTTCTCTTTAACAAAGTATTCACCATATATTCAACAAGTCTGGTATTTTTCAAAAATCTGAACTGCCGTTCACAGTGCCAGTATTTCTGCCAAATGTAGCAGAGACAGAGGTCTTACAGCCCAGATGTCACTTCATACAGAAAGGTGTGGTAAATAATATAAGGGTACTGTTAGAAAAAATAGTGAAGAATGTTCTTCACACAAGCTCTGTGGAAAGGTTTCTGTACACAGTGAATCACTTATGTTGCACTCAGTTCCATAATTCTTGATGGAGACAAGCAATTGTGCAATAAAAACAGTTTCAGATAGGAAGAAAACAAGAAAGTGAGTCTAATTGCAAAATGCAAGCCAAACATTCTGACAGCCATTTCCTATCTCTGGCTTGGCACTCTTGTATCATCTATGCACCAGACTCCACCTCAGTATCAAGGCTTTTGATGGATTTGGGTCATTTGACACAGATTAAATGGTGCTGTGGCCAGCACTCCCTGACATCAAAACTCACAAACAGCATTACTGGCACAAATGAAATCAAGTAACAACTCTGCCAGCAGAAGGGAAAACATTCTACCTAGAAAATAATTCTGTGGCTGGGTTCACCCCTGTGCACCCAAGATACTTCTAAGTGTGCTTTTTCCTGTATTTTACTGCTGGACACAAAGGAAAGCATTCAGGAAAGTTACACTTTGGCTTCACTCTGTCTTTCTGTCTTGCTTCAATTTAGGGCTTGTCTTCAGCTCTTAAAAGTTATTTCACTGAGCACAGACTTATTCTGTGCATTTTGCAAGCGAGAAAACACACCCCAGCACTGACCTTTTGATGACTGTATCCTCAGGAGAATGTTAGTTATTACTGCCTTCTTCTCCCTGACAGTGGAAGTTAGATATTCGTGGTCCAGAAGTTCAAGAAACAGGCGCAGCTCAACTATTAACTCTTCCATGGCTGAAAGACAAAAAAAATAGAATTACTTTTTCTGAAGAGTCCCATTGGAAAAACAGATAAGAGTTAATTCTCATTTACCCACATTCATAGTTATTCTCTAGTATTTCTTAGAAATGTATGGTCCTCCCTGATGGAAATAGACTTTAAAGTTATTAAGCATTAACAGAACAAACAGAATAATCCATTAGTGAGCACTGCTTGCATTTATAACATTTATTTCCAAACTGAAAGATGTACTTTTTCACATGCCACATGATGAAGCCAGCACCAGACAAGTTACGTGCAGGAATGATGGGCCCCTGGCTTTTCTACCACTGCCACTCTGGTTCCTCTCTCACTAACAATGTCCCTAATTTCTAGCTGCAGAACAAATTTAAGGCTTGGTACAGCTCCTAGATACCACTGGTATTTTAATGAATCTTTCTCTTTCCTTCATCTTTTTTCTTCTGTTTGCTGTGGTAAGAAAGAGCAGGTACTCTTTTTTTTTACAGTGATTTTTTTTTTTTATGATCTCCAAAGACAAGCTCCCAATCTCTCACATATTTTCTTACCACTCCCCGGATTCCACATGATGCATTTCACATTTCATCCTATTCTACTATTCAAGATCTCAAAGCTCTCCAACTTGCTGTGGAAAAAATTACATTCCTTCTCTTTATGCCCAGTGCTTCTTATCAATGAACTGCATAAGCACAGTTCTACTTTTTTCCTTTCAAATTATCCCTAAAGTCTTGCATTGCCCTAATGACTGCAGTAGCTCAGACCATACATACAAACACCTTTGTTACTGTCTGATCCTATGATATCTCTTCTGCAAGTTTATGAGGAAACCGATGGTATTGAACTACACTTTCATGCTTCAGTTCTCTCATAATTCTGAGATCCTCTGTCCTTTCCCTTAAGGGGATGCACTATTTATAGTTTCGTATCCTCATGCCGAAATGCCTCCACTTAAATTTTTCTCTACTTAATCACATTTGTTTTTATAGTCTTTTCAAGGCCTAACTGGGCAACTGCTGCTAATAAGCCTCTTCAGACTTCTAAAAGGTGCATTCTTTGCTGCTTACTCCCTTACCAGCTCTTCCCTCTCCCTAAAACCTTTCTGATACAATTGTTTACCCAAGTGGATCTGGAAGTCTTCTTTCCATTTCTGAGAATGTGTCTGGGTATTTAAACAATCCTTGTTTGAGATGCATTTGCTTTGTCCTACATTTGACAATAGCACAGAGCAGGGAAGCCTGCAGATGTCAGCTACACTCCTGCAAGGGGTGTTGGCCTATTCCTGCCTCCAAGAAATGCAGATTTTCCCATGCATTTGGAGACTGCACCTGTAAGTATGCTCTGACTGCTCTGGTAAAGCCAACATACTTCTGGCAAGCACAGAAAATGTGCCAGTCAGCAATACCAGGGCAAGAAAACATCTTAACAAGAAGTATGCTTGGGCAAATATTTTCATAGAAGAATTTAGGTTGTAAAAGACTTTTAAGATTGTGAAGTCCAACCACAGCCCTGCCAAGTGCACCACTAAACCATGTCCCTAAGCACCACATCCACGTGTTTATCAAGGACAGTGATTTCACCACTTTCCTGGGCAGCCGGTTCCAATGTTTCACCATTTTTTCACGGAAGAAATTTTTCATAATATCCAATCTAAATGTCCCCTGGTGCAAACTGAGGCCATTTCCTTTTGTCCTGTCGCTCGACAACAGAATGAAAACACTGACACCCAGCTCCCTACAACCTCCTTTCAGGTAGTGGTAGACAATGCCCACCCTGAACCCCGTTTCCTCCAGTCTAAACAATCCCAGCTCCCTTAGATACTCCTCATTAAGTCTCGTCCCCCAGACCCTTAACCCTTAATTTTCTCAAAGACGCTATTCATTTGTACATATAATTCCATCCTGCCCACGTTTTTCTTGGTGACTATGTTCTTCTGAGCAGTAGCACTGACATTATATAAACTGTCCACATTTTCAGGAACTAGGGTTCCCAAGGATTTTTGCACAATATTTTGGCAGAAACGGGGTATTTAATCTGCATCACTTCACGATATAGCTCATGAAAAGCATCTCATGGCTACAATGGTAATTCTTTTTGCCATCACATTTGTGGCTGTCTAAGCTCTCTGAAGTCTGTCAGAAATCCAAAGTATTTCACACAGCAACCCTACGACTTCCAGAGTTGTTCAAATTATGAAAAAACAACATATATACAGCATATAGCTTTCTGAAGCACAAAGGCATTGGTTCAGATTTGCTAAGTGGTAAGTGACCACGAAACTCTAGGAGACATAAAAAGGCCCTATGACCAAAAAAATAATAATACCTAAATAATCAGCTCTTATTTTTTTCTCAAATTATACAGTTTAGAGATAAGATGTATATCCCATTCTGTGTAAAGTGGTCTCTGGCTTTTAAGTATGCTTTGAATATAAAATGCATTAATATTGTTCATTTTAATTACAGAATATATGAATATTTTAATAGTTACTTGTTATGATATATGCCTTTCAAAAGCTATCATTACTATAGAATCTAGGCAATCACTGTGAAACCTAATCAGTATGCAGTACAAGAAATGTGTATTTTTCATGTAGTTCTATAGCCATATTTATTGTTAGTAATTGCAATTACTGTTAGTAATTGCATATATTATTGCACTAAAATTTCTTTGCAATGCCATGTTTCCTGATTTCTTCAATGTAAGAGATTTTAAATAGGGTGAGAGGGAGCTCTCCCTTCTCCTCTTCACCAAAGATTACCATATGCCACAGTCACCTCATGTCTTAGCTGAGAACCTTCACTTCTAGGAAGGGAAAAAGCATGAAAGCATCAGATACCTCTGATATGCAAACTGTGCATAGCTGTGTTCAGTTATTAAAAATTATCAGATCCTTGCTCTTAGGAGCTTATAACCTAATATAAACAGATAGATTGCACAATGAGAAATGAGCACAGAGCAAGAGGGAGTTAGCAGGGAAGGAGACAGGGAAGCAAGAAGAGAAGAGATAGGAAACCGCTGCTGGAGAGACTTTTGGGAGCTGGCACCAGCCCAAATCTCTCCTGATTGTACCATAAAAGCATGGCCTTCCTCTTTGGAAGAAATGTGCATTGCAGTCCCTGGTGACCCCTTTCCATTGACCTACAACAACCTGCCCACCTAAGGGACTGGGAGCAATTTAACTGCCCCAGCAGAGGATTTAAAAAACAAAACTCTGGATAGGACAGATAAGAGGATGGCAAGATGAACCTAATCCCAGTGGAGGCGATACTTAAAACATGCCAAAACCACTGCTTTAGCAACTCATTCACATTCACTGCATGTGCCCTTGGCCTGGTGTCCAGCACTGCAGTTCAAAGGTCCAGTATCACCAAGGGATTCAGAGCATGGCAAGGCTGGCTCCTCCTGCCTTTGAAAGCTCACAGGTGTATGACACTGACTTCAAGCCAGCAGCCATAAAAGCTAATCACCATTTCAGTGGGACAACAGAATGAAATTGTTAGCAGCTGCTAAGAAATGCTGGACATGAACACTTACATGTTGTTTCTACCAGGACTAAATTAGGGATTTTTTTTTTTTTTTTGGTTTTTTGGTGGGAGTTAATAGCATCATAAATATCGAAGTGTGAAGGAAGGAAGTTCTAAATTTCACTTTATATATGCATTGATGTCAAACATCCAAAAAGAAAGAAGGGAAACACTGTTTGTTCCCAGCTAGCAAAAAAAGCACTCTTTCCACATATCTTAAAAGTATATTTTCCTCTGTTTGTACTTTTGCTGCTTAAGGAAAGAGCAGAAATACTGCCATGGAGTATATTGAAATAAAGTACTGAAAACTCTTTTTCCAAGATGGCAGCAAATAAACTTGGATGTTCTGGGGAAAAAAAAACAAGTTTCCTTGTTGTCAATCCTTGGCTGATTTTCTGGATTAAAGAATCTTATTTTCTCCTTCCTAGAAACATGATGATGTGCCAAAAAAAAAAAAAAAAAAANAAAAAAAACTGACTAACAGAAAATCTACATATTTTCAGTAAGCTATCATTTCTTAAATGAAGACTCAAAAGGAGCGGGTGATGCAAGTCACAAAGAAAAACATACTCCTCCAGTGAGAGATTACCCTTGGAAGTCTGACATCACCACAAAGAAAGAATAATAATCAGAAGAAGGCTCTCAAAAAGGGGCCAATTTATTTGACAGTTTTGGCTGTATTCTCATTGCCAAAGGAATTACTGGTAAGTGGCAGGTGATGAAAGGCAGGGTGGAGCCCAGGGATGGTAATCACAACAGTAAGCTGATTTCAGCTTGACTGAGGAGCAAAATCACATTCCATTAAATGATGTTAAGTCCATTCTATGCTTGATAGGAATTAAAGGCCCCTAATGGGCTGCTGTAATTGCCATGCACAAACAAAAAAGCAATGATAAATCCGAAAGGGTTTCCAAGACTGGCTCTCAGGAGTTTTAAACTTTTTCAAATGGCAGCACATAAAAACTACATACACAAGCCAGCAACAGAATACACCAAGGTAAAAATAATCAGAGGAAGGCAATTACATCACACTGCAGATTTTGTTCCAAACCAGAACTAAAACCAACTGGGATTGAAAATGCATGATGATGCCATTATTCCAAATCTATGTTTATGGGTACCAGTCTATAACCATTTTTTAACAGAATATAGTTTTCACTTCCAGTCGATTAGAAAAAAACCATAGGGGTGGTACTGTATCATACATATGATTTCAAGGTTGCTTAAACCAGAAGAAACTACAAGGATGAGCTCATTAGAAAAATGGTCAGATTGTTTCTTGGTCAGTCCTAGCAACTACAGTATTTCTTAACCTTGCCATAGCACAAATGACCTGAAAGTGTTTGTCTGTTGACAAATACACACTGATGAACTTTTTAAAGAAAAAGAAATGCAAATCCATACAGCACAAACTTCTCACACAAAGTAACTTCACTTCCATGCTTGCATGTCTATTATAAATGCATTTATGAAAATACATAAGCATACAAATCTATCACAGAAATATGAATTTAAATTGAGCTTCAATTTTTTAGAAGATCCTATTGATCCGTTCCTTGAACTTTGCTGAATCAAATTTCTCCGTGCTTACGTTTTCTGTTCTCTGTTTAGTTTGTCATTTGCAGAAGCTAAAGGCTAGAACAGAGACCCATTACAATAAATCACCTAATCTGATTTTCTATACAATACATGCCAGAGACTTCCACCTTCCTACCCCTCTTTTGGTGGAGAGAGGTGTATTTACCTGAAGTACATCTTCCAGGAAAGCAAAAAAATCTATGTCAGCATTTTGATACTTATTTTCAGGGGTGGTGATCCCAGCTGACTTCCCCAAACCAATTTGATTGGATTTATGGGTAATATTGAGGCCAATCTTTGACCTATATATAAAAACTTGAAACACAGAGATTCTCCCAATCTTTCAATAAAACCTCATTGGTATTTGGACACATAAGGAAAACACTGTAGAAACCAGACATATGATCTCATTTAAAATAAAAAGCAGAATGTGAACTTCATGTTTATATCCATTGCTCTTGAAATAGTGTCACCATCCTTAGTTTTGGAGGCTGTAATTTGAATATTTTATTTAAAAGCTCATAACAGACTACTGCTGAGGAAACCATGGCTGTATTTTATAAAGCTCTAAGTATCGGGGACACTACAATGACTGTAAAGCCACAAGAAGACAAAAATCTTTATGAAGAAAAACACAACATATCTTTGATTCACTTCCACTCAATCCTATAATGCAGATACAAATATCCTACATCCTGCAATTAATAAAGAAGTTCTTTTCATGACTATTTTATCATTATCCAGGAAAATAATTTCACACAGAAGTACACAAAATCAAAAAGCAGGCAGTAGGAATAACTTTTAATGTTTTCAATATGCTACCAGAAACTAGTTGACATATTAGAAAATGGCATTGAAATCTCCTCCCCCAAGAAATGAAGAGACTTGCTGCTTGAGGAACACCCTGTGACAAGACAAGAATTCTCACTTGATAAGTTTTGTCTTGGTTGCACTTGCCCTTCTCTGCTGCCCTGAGAACCATAACGTACAAGGTGTGATGGATTCTACCTGATAAATATGCTAAATCCTGCTTCAGAATGTGAAGATGATCAGCTTGGGGATACATGGCATTAGAGGAAAGAATTGTAATGTGTTAAAAAGGGGTAAACTCTAAATAGTAAAGGAAGCTCTAGAAATGAAGAACTAGTACGAAGCAAGTAAAATATACATAAGGATTTTCATAAGTTTTTTTAGCATAAAAATAATTACACTCCTCTAAAAACTGGCTACAATCGTCTTTTGTTTTAAAATTTGGCACTCCCTGGCCTGCCACAAAGTCTCTTTCCAGACAGCTTGGGGCAAGAGAGGCAAAACGCATCTACTAAATACTCCTCCTGCCTCATGCATATTTATGATCAACCTCAATGAATGGCAAGGGATCACTTCAGCCACAACCCACACGTGTTCCTCTTTCTCTTTCTTCCCTCTGCTTCAGATCTCAAGGAATTGGCTTTCACAAAACCAGCTTTCCAAAAAAGCTATCAGCTCCAAATGCTACTGTTACAATACCTGGGTGATAAAACAAGAGGTGGGAAGGCATTAAGGAATGTCTGGACAAGAAATAAGCTGCCAAAAATCCTGCTCCATCAGCAAATCCTACAGCCGTGCCAAAAATCCTACAGCCATGCAACGAGTGACAGCAATGCTGGGGTGTAATCCATTAGCATGGGGTGAATGGATAAAGCATTTATTTTTTAAGCCACAGACCAGTGTTCAAGCAATGCCACAGACTTTGGAGAGGAATGTCTGCTTTTAAGCAAGTTCACAGACTCACAGAAAAAAAAAAAAGAATTAAAAGTAAAACGGAGAAGGAAAAAATGAAAAAAGGAGAAATAAAAAAGAGAAAAAAATAAAGAAAATACAAAAGAAGAACTAAAGAAAGAAGAAAAAGTAATCCGTTTTAAAGGCGTTTATTTTATTTAAGTACCAATTATCTACATGGAACTCATAATATGCTAGCCAAAAAGAAAAATAATATGCTGATAACTAACTAAATAAACTTACAGTGGGCTTTATAAAGTTACAGCTTCATCTAGAAGTATGTTTTCCATATGAGATTTCTTTTGTTCCCAAAATAAATGTAACATACTTTGTAAAGCACATGAACATGGATTTCACCCTCACTGGATGCCCAGCAGGCTGAGTAAGTCTCACCCTCCAGCCTCTGTGCTCTCTCTGGGCACTCAGGATGAGTTTTCTTTTTTGACTCCCATTACACTTCTGCAGTAGAAAATTGAAATTTCTTGCATTCAACCATCTCCAAAAGTATCAGCTGACATCATCCCACCAGGACAAGACATTCCAGGTCCTGTATTATCTCACCTCCTCCCTTTCTCCAAACCACAATAGTCAAACAGCCACTACAGAATTAATGAACAGGCTCCGATTGCACAAAAGAAAAGCAGTTCCCTCTAATGAAGAAGAGAGAAAATCTGTGGTAGGAGGTGAAAGTCTGCTCCTGTCTCCAGATCCCAGGGGAAATGGGGCTCAGATAAGGCTGAGACACACAGAAACAAGTGACCTGTGGCAGTAAAAGCAAAGTGAAGCACTGCAGTGCCCCTTGGGAGCTCTTCACTCAGGTCCTCGGCTGAACACAGATCCCTTTTTAGGGTAGAATTTCTTTCAAAGTTATGAATAATTACATATCCAGCAGAAATGTGAGACAGTAAATTAAGGAAGTTAATGGAATGAAGAAACAGAATAGCAAAACAATGACAAAGAAATACAAATATGGCAATGGTAGGAACTACACATTATAATTTGGTATTTTTGTATTGAGCAGTACAATTTTATTATCTATGACAAATAGCAAACTTAAAAATTATTCAAGTCCAGAGTCTGATCATGTCATCCATATGAGCAGTACAACTGAAGAACAGTTTTCACTTTGTGAATCTGGAGCTCCAGACTTCCAGCGTGCAGCTGAATTAGAGCCAGAAATGAGATAATATTGCATTTTATAAGAATAGATCCAGAAGTCGTCACATTTGTATGCTAAGATGGAAAAAAACACGGTTTTTTTCTTTCCTACAACAGTTTTTTATATGACACTTCTCACTGCTAGGTTCATTATGCAACAAATAACTTCTGCCATACATTGATTATTGTCTGATGCTTTCCCCAGGGAGAGAAGCATGTTCTGCTTTTTTCTTTCAGGCTTTTGAAAATTTCTGTTAATAGACATGCACATTGATACAGACGGCACACACGATCCATAAATGCATGAAATATATTCTCTATTGAAAACAGCAATATATGCCTTTCAACAGTGGATTCAGCTAGCTGTGATAAAGTATCAATTCCCTCTGCCCCCCCAAGTTAATTCTATGAAACATATCAATGTCTCTCTGATTTCTCCTCCTTCTAGTTTTTCTCCATGATTACTATGAAGACAGGAAAATAAAATAAACTTTTAATTTTATAGTTTCTGAAAGTAAATATGAAAAAAAAAAATTAAGCTCAGCCAGCCTGAATCAAATTATTCCTTTCAGTTCTTTCACTCAGCACACCTCTGCAGCATGCCAAACAAGCCAGACCAAGGTTCCCCAGGTAACCCTCCCATGCCATGCACTGAGAGTGCTGGAAGCCTGGATTTGATCCAGTGCCTCTGGCCTTGGACAGGGGCAACAGCAAACACCCTGACCACAGGGAAGAGATCCACCAGGAGTGGAATCCACACTTGTTAATGGAGCTCCACAGAGCAACCTTCAAGGCCCCTTTTTTGTCTCCATGTGTTAATAAGTGATCAAAGGTTGCACTTCCTCTCTAAAAGAAGATAAAGTCAGAAAACTATGAAAACTTAGGTCCCTGAAACTAAGTTATGTTTTCTTACAATAGGAGAATTAGAAGTCAAACAAATGCACTTTCATATATTTGTTAGCAAAGAAGAGGTGCTAAACAATATACAGATAATAAGTTGATCCAGCTGAAATTTTGCCACTTGAGCTACGGACTGTCCTGGAATTTAAATGCTATTTTGTCATTTTTCCACCTTTAAAAATATACAGAAACTTCATCATTCAAATATTCCAGTATGGAATGCTGGAAGTGACAGTGAGAGTTTTAAATAATGGCAGCAGTACGCACGACAGACCCACTGCCCTGGCAGGACATGGGCAATACTACTGTAATGGGACCTGAAACTGAGCATGCTGAAGAGATGAGCATAAACACTCTGGCACAATTTTCATGCCTGAATTTAGACCCCAGAAATCTCATGTAAGAAGTTGTCACCATGTCACCAACATACCATTTGAAATACACGAACTGGAAAGCTGAATTACTTTCAATATCCACAGTATTGATAGATGGTGATTTTCATCTGCAGTACCAATCAGCCAGAAAACAAGGCATATTTAGAAGACACAAAATAAATAAATATTTCTTCTCACAACAACAACAACAACAACAACAACAAGAAACTGATTCAAAACTTTGGGTCGTTATCTGGTGTACTTTCCACAGTTTCAATGATGCCCAGCTAACTCACTGCAACCTTGGACATGCAGCAAATACCTGTACATTGCAGAGGTTTCATTTTAATTATGGATGTGCTCTGAATTTATCATGAAAACAGAAAACATATGTTCAAGAAACAGTAATAAACTGCTGTCAACACCTCTCTCTCAGGCTGCTACAGCCACCTTTCCTCTGCTATCCAGTCAGTCTCACACCTCTTTGGAATACAGACTGTGCTAGACAGATTTAGCTACAAGATCCCAGGGAAAATTTACCTCCATGGCTTGCACTCCCCTTGCATAATTTTCTGTTTTCTGGACATTATCTAATTTTTTTACATCTGGTCACACTGCCCTGTATGTTTGGAACAGCCTCCCTTTTCCCTGCCAAGCAGCCTCCCTCTCTCCCATGAAATCCCTTTTCTTTCAGCATTCCCTTCAGTAATAATCCTCACATTCCCCCTTGACCAACCATGTCTCATCATGCAGCTGGTTTTTTATCTACCTTTGGGTCAGACCCTGCAAACGTTTTCCAATGGTAAAAAGACTCCCAATCCTTCTGATCAGCTTCACTAACCAAAGCAGCAGAATGAGTTCAGAGAGAAAAAAAAGAAGTGTTGAAGTTATTAACATCTAAAAGGCACTAACTTCATTCCCATGCAAAAGGAGCAAAGCAGACAAACAGTGAGATGTCTGTTCCTCCTGCCAGCAGTGGGAGAATGCAGCTCTGAAGATGGGAGACCAGGGCAGCTGCCAGAACATATCCTGGCACCAGCACGGGCACTGCCTGGCCAGCTGTGCCAGCTCCATCCTCCCCCTCACACCTGGCCCTTTCCAACAGAGAGGTGGTATTTACAAAAAATAAAATTATTATTCCATATTCCAAGAATATTTCTTAGCTCTGAGGACATATGTCCAAAATGTTACCATTACCAGTGGTTCCCACTCACCCTGAATCAGGCTGCATTTCTTCAGGTCAAGGAGACAATTTATTGTTTGCAAAAAGTGCTGCCATGGGACCAAGCAGCACAAGCAACACCAGCTCCTCATCATTACAGCATTTAAACTTCCTATCAGGCCACAGGAGAGAAAAAGAAAAGCACTTTACCTACATCCTCAGCATATTCTCTCCATGACTGCTGACTTGTGTCAGCTAACAGATACCATAAAGATAAAACTGGACCACTGAGTTCAGAACAAAATCCTATATTCAAACTACACAGCAAACACAAATTACCTCAGAGCACATTTCAGCAGTATCACTTGGGCAGGGAAGCCACATTTTATGTCTAAGAGGTTCACTGCATGTCCATTTGTCTTCACCAAACTTCTGTCACAGCTGAGGGGATGCCCTGATCAATACAAGCTTCACCAAGGGTTGGGTGTGCCATTGATCCAATGCCCTGTTTGTCTGGGTGAGATACTGGATGGTTTGTTTCAACACATTTGCCAAAAGGTGTTCCCCACTCCTTCCCGTATTCCTGAGTAACAAAGAAGATGCACTGCCAAATGTCCTCCCACTGAGATCTCAAAGGCAAAAACCCAGCATCCTCCCTCAAGAAAAATGCAAACCAGCAACAATTAGAATTTATAGCGAGTTTGCACATTTTCCTGAGTTTATGTGCTTTGTTTTTCACAGACTCATAACCTAACCAGGAAACCACAGACATGCATCTGTTGGTCTCAGTTATTATCAAAAATGTGCTGACTCTGTAGAAGTGATCCCATTGCATCATAGTGCAAAGAACCCGTGTCAGGCCCGTATCTGGCAGCTGAGCCCTGGGAGGGTCCCTCCCTGCCGGGCTGGGAATGACCAGCTGAGCTGGGGTGGCTGGGCAGCAGCTCAGCCCTGCTCAGCACCCACCACAGCCACTGCCCCAAGATAAAAGCTACCCACGGCAAGCATTTGCATCCCTGCCTCATCTCACCATCTGCTGCTGCTGCTGCTCACTTGAAAATTAATACAGTGGCTGCTTGAACCAGAAGCTAATGCTACATCTGTCCTCCTTAGATCATTATGAGGCTACACATGCAATCCTTTCTGCAACTCAAATGGGGTGACAGTGGCCTCTAATCTGACAGCATCTGTCCTCCATCAAGAGAGACCAAATTGTAGACCCTGAAACAAACTGGACTGAATCTTCCTCCTAGTCTGTGCTCCCTTACTTTCTCCTTCTTCTTCTTCTTCCACCATACACTTTCATCAGAGTTAAGAAGTAAATTAATAAAGTGTACATCTCTTTCAAAGAACATAAGAAGGTCTTTCACAAGCAGAGGTACAGAAAACTCAGGACTGATATTGCTTGAATAAATTACGCCTCCAGTCCAATTTCTAGGGGCTGTTCATGGCTGTTAAAGAAACAAGTGAAATTGCATTTTATCATCTTGATCATTTATTCCTAATAGTTACCTATTTGCATCTGATTTGCACTGCATGAGGAAAAGCAGGAATGTGAGAAGAATCAAGCATATATATTGAGGCTACCATTCTCATACAAATACTAATTTAATCCAGAGAAAGTCTCGAAGAGGCATTCCCTATATGTAGAAGGACTAATTGCACAGGCTTCAGGGGCAATAACCTGAGACAGAAATCTGTTCTCTTCTTTTCTATGGAAGACACACTAGAAACTTCTTACAGGAACAACAGCAAATTGAGCATTTTTAAAAGCCTCCTAGTAAATGTAATTTACCCTACATGTATTTTTCATCATACAATTTAGAAATTATTTACAATAAGTGTTGGGGTTTGTTTCTTTGTTTTATTATAAATACTAATAAAGAACTGTTATTCCGTTCCCCATATCTTTGCCTGTGAGCCCCCTTAATTTCAGAATTACGATAATTCGAAGGAAAAGGGTTACAATATTTTTTTTTCATTCCAAGGGAGGTCCCCTGCCTTCCTTAGCAGACACCTGTCCTTCAAACCAGGACAATAAGAAAGCGAGCAGTCAAATCCACTTTAACAGGTTTTAGGGGAACTCTAGCAAAATGTATGTATCTACTAAAAACCCAAACCAAACCAACC
>VZTR01015546.1:1506-41211 GCA_013400775.1 Chaetops frenatus
CCTTTGTGGGAGTTACACAGGCCCAGACTGGGAAATGGGATGATGGAAATCGACTTCCTGTACTGGAGCTGCCCCGATAGTCAGGGAGCTTTGCCCTCTAGCTGCCTGGGACATAGGACAGTATTTCACAAGGGCAGGTGATGAACCCTTCCATATGCTAAGAAAGAAGTGAAATATATGGGGAAAAAAATTTCCAACAACAAATAAAAGGTGTCAGAAAGCAGACAAAACCAGTTTTTGCTCTTCACTCCCAGGTACCCAAAGTGGTTTCTCAGAATTCATAGTCTGGCTTTTCAGGGCCTAGAAGTCTTGTAGAAATCAGGCTTCAGAGCCAGTTTTGAGATTAACTTTCAAGTCTGCACAGAACTGCTGAGACCAGAAAGCTCTGATCATGAAATCAGAATAGAATAAACCAAAATATTTCATGTAATCTTAGAACCATAGTCATAGCTCTGTTTCCCCACTGACAATACTTTTCTGGGTCTTCTTCACCACATTTACAGTAAGTACTGTTCATTTCCATTGTTGACTAGAAAGTGCAAACTTCTCCTTTGTCTAGTATAAAATAACCTGTCAGTAGCTAATTCATCACAGATTCAGTTTTGCTCCTGGTAAAATAAATGGCAAAATTTCCAGGGATACTGATGGCAGCAGGATGAAAGTCAGCCTTGAATAGTGTTTTAACACACAAAACCTGAAGGTAGTTCCTTGGGTGTTTAATTGTACACACATAGATAGTTCAACCTCACCGACTCTGTAGGACTCTTTAATATGTGAAAAATGCATTATTTACAGCATCAGGGTGATCATCACATAGACAATTCAATAACTGCATTTGTGTTGTTTAAAGTAACTATTTGAATGTTGCACATGCCTGGAGAAAAAAGTGGGGCAAAAAGTCTATTACCATCCACAAAGTCATTTCTCCTCCTCTAAATACTGGTTCTAAAATGTATTTACAGCTGTTGACTTTCCCTGCATATTACTCCTATCATAAAAAATATGTCTTCAAAACATCCTCTTCCTTAATTTTTAATCCTACCAAAGCAAAAATAGATACTTTAATAGAAAAATACAAGATTAAAAATATCCTAAAAAATAAAAATGGTAGCATGGAATGTCATTTTTACACACACAAAAAAAATCCCCTTTTGAATTGCATCAGCTATACAAACACTTTCATATTTACAGTTATAGATGCAGTCCTGTCCCCACTGAAATTAATGGGATTTTGCCATTGACTTCACTGGGAACAGGAGCAGGCTTGACACAGACTACATTTGCCCCTCTGAAAAGCCATGGCAGTGGACAGAAAAGATCATGACAAAACACAAATNCCTCCCAGAACTAAGGCCCGTACACCAAATTTCATATCCCCTGTTATCAATGTCAGTGATTCAGTGATGCAGGACCATACCCCAAATGAAACCCTTCTTTCTTTTTGACAGCAACCAGCACCTGTGCCTCTGAAACCATATTTGATACCCATGCATGAGATGCAAATATGGAAGGAGGTGGTAGAAGCTAAAAAAAAAAGAAAGAAAGAAAAAAGGAACAAAACGAGGCATTTCCCATCAACTAAACCAAGATCTGCTAGCCTTAATATATGCCTTAGGAAATACTGTCTTTACATATTAAGTATATCCTATAACATCAAACTGCATAATTTTCTTTTCTCATGAGATGAAAGGCCATGCGGCATAATGNAGTAAAACATTCCTGAGCTTCTGAAAGAAATTAAGACAAAATTACTGCTTAAAAGAGTGAGTTCTTCAAGAGCTTCTTCTTTTTACACTGATGTCTTTGGTTGTGTCCTTTTCTCTAATTCTTTCTTTTCCCTAGGAAGAATGGGATTCTCTTTCATCTTCTTTATGCAGCAGAAAAATGAGATCTAATGGAGTCTTCACGTAACTGCCGATGTTTCCCCATGTTACAGTCCTCCTGTCGNCCTGTGAAACTCCTCATCCTTCACTGGAGTTTTTCCTAAATCCCACCAGCTAAGAGGGAGAAACAGTGCTTTTGACTGTGACACAAACAAGGAAATAATAGNGTCCTCCTGTCGAGTTCGTCTCTCAATAGTTATTCTGTATTTCTTTCTGCATGAAAGGAGAGGAACAGAATGAGAAATCCTTCTCTAGCTATAGGCTAACAGACCTCCCTTATAAAAAATGCCTGTAGGGGACAGCTGGGTGCCATTTGAAAAATGAAACGTGGCAGAATGTGAAACCCTGGTCAAAGATTAAAGTAGTTTGCCTCAGAACATTTTACCCGGGCTCAAGAATGCCTGTTAATTTCTACATGGCAGTCTCAAAGCACTAAGGCATGGACATTTGCTTCTTTGAAAATTTCTGATCTAAGTGATTAGGAGTTTTTGTGAAGTGTCATGTGAACTGTGTCACATCACTGCTTTATATTGATCAAAGCCAATTTTCTTTTCAGTATGCTGGGGGCAGGGGGGAGAACTTTCTGGAAAGTTCAAACAACAGATCTGACTATTCAGCTGGTTTCTCAGTGAAACTATGTATTAACTAACTAATCTTCCCATTTCCCTGTGAGAAAGCTACTATGTTTGTAATGTCAGAGGAGGTAACATGATGAATTAAGAGGAGGGATGTAGAAGACAGATAAGAAATAAACACAAATGCTCATGTATCAGACAGAGCTCTTCCTGTGTGTCTTCCTCTTGAAGAATTCTGCTATGTTACTTTGTACATCAAACAAACCCTCTGACTGCCTTTTAGCTTCCCCTTTAGTACCCAAATCTCCCCCCAAAAAATCATCAGATGATTTACATTTACGTTTTATACATTTATGCTTCTACTCAGTTTCAGGACAAGTTTTTCAGAAGGGCATTAGTCCAGCCCCATGTGCTTGTACTGCTGGTGGAGATGCATGGCAAAAACCTTGTATGCCAAGGAAAGCTCTGCTCCACCAGCACACACAGCAGGAGTCACAGCTAGGTATGCAGCAGTGCAAGGAAGATTTTCACAACACCAAGGTTTTGATTCAGGCAACGTGGCTGAATAGAAAGTTGCAACATAAAAGTTCTGAAAATATTCCCTAAATATTTGTCTCTATCAGGAGGCTCCAAAATAACTTGAAAAACCTGTGTTGTTTACTTTCTTTATGTATTTTCAATCCAGACCCTTCCATGGGTCAGAGCATGCACAGTAGTAAGTCTTGCGCAAGGACAGGTCTGGATTTTAGATATAGAGATGTTTCAGTTAAAATACTGTCAAAGCTACACATCAGAAATACTACCTAGATCTTTTAACTGCTTGCATGCACACTCAAAACTGCATTTGCATACTCCTTTGTAACAATTTACAGCTCTGAGACGTAATCAGAAGGGTGCATTTACAGTTTAAAAGGTACAGAAGCTGCCAAGTACAAATTACTTTGAGGCACACAATTGCTAAACCTACATTTTCTGAAAATCTGACCTACACACCCTGATTTGTGAGGTTTCAGATATTTATTCTAATGGTGGACTAAGGAGGTTCTCTCTGCTCCTGCTCTGAGCAATTGCAATCAGATCTCCAGAGTGAAATTCACCCACATGTCTTTAAAAATCTCCAACACATAGATAACATCTGACAGCACCTCCAGCTTCCTTCAGCAAACTGAGAAACTGGCACTTCTAAGAGACCTGGTTTAGCTTTTACATGAGGAGGACATGAACTGCACAGAAGAAAGTGCTCACCTCTCCCCTCCGACCATACATAAAAAGACTGGGTGCTGAGCTCAGGTGTATTGCATCTCCTTTTACAGACACCCACCTTTGCTCACATAGATTTCCAGTCCAAATCTTTGTGTCAGATAACTAGCAGTTAAAATTCTGCTCTTACATTGACATTTTGCATAGCTTTATACCAGCCCGGGGTATTTGTTGTTTTATTTCTTGCCCTTACAATACCAATTCCCTCCCAAAATTAGCAATGCTAAAACCCACACCTAACAACTGTCATCTCTGGTTGAGAATTTATGTAAGATGCAAGAACCGCTGATGACATAAAATGTGAAGACAGGTTTTTATTCTCTTTTTCTTTTAAAGATAGTCTCTATTCAATCCAACCCAACTTAACAAGCTATCTCAAACCCAAACAACATACTACATAAGCACTGAACACGTGCAAGAATAAAATCATGCTGCAGAATTTCAGCTGTAAGCACCTGATGAATAATCCTGGTTCTTTGAAACTCTGGAATTGAAACTCTGGAATTGTCCTGCTGAGTTGAAACAGGCTTTGCTTGTTTTATTTTGGTAATGTTTTTTAAAAACAGTTATTTTATTGGATAGAATTATTTGATTCTTGAACACAAAGGTTAGTTCTATTCTCCTACCTGGCTTTTCCATAGCAGGAGGATAAATTACTGTGCTGAACATATATAGCTAATTTATTCCATCAGTATAGGATCAATTATCAAGACTTTACATTTGCTGACTAGCAGTGTAAGAATTATTTTACTTAAACAAGAATAAAACACTGATCACCCTGCACTGACCTCAGCTTATTAAGTTAAATTCACAGCTTTGGAATCCAAATGCTCTCTTACACCAAAACAGAAATCTCTTTCTGTTCTGCAGGACAATTCCATTCAATACCAGGCAAATGATACAAATCTCTTGCAAATCACAGCCTGCACAACTGTGCTGGCAAGGAGCACCAAACAAAGGCGGCTTTCAAGGCCAGGGCATTTTACTAAAGCAACTGTGAATGTCTGGAACTCACTGGAATTACTTCCATGAGTAACATTGTTTAGAGATGTAAGTAGTTCTAGGATGAAGATCCAAGTCAATAAAATTATTTGGATAAACACAAGAGGACAATTAAAGTGTGTTCACTGTCTCCGATGAAAATGTTACCACACTTTATTATGGTGCCTCTCTGTCTCCCATTAACGATGTTCTGCCAGGAGCTGAGAAGTTTGGATGATGAATAAGAAGTTTACAGAACTTTCAATGAATTGGACCAACCTGAAGAAGTAAAAAGCCATTAGCAATCCTGCTCCAAGCAAGGCGCCCACAACTATTCCTGTAACTGCTGATTCTCCTAGACCACCTGCTTGAAAAGGGGAAAAATAAACAATCAAGGTTTGTATTGAGAACTGTCTGCATTGATGTATTGGGAAATACACACAACTAGGAAATTAGTGACCAACATTAGATAATAACTAAAGCCTTTCAGAGCTCACGACTCCACGGGAACTCCGTCCCATGTCTGCATGTTTACTTTTTGTCCTTGCTTTCCTTGGGGTTGAAAAAGCCCTCAGATCAGTGTCAGATGAAGACATAATTCTGGAGATGTGATACAAGGGAATGTTGTTAGGAAACTGGCCTGGACAGCATGATCTGAAACATAACACTGACTAGGGTTACAGTGATGCACATAATGGGAATCAGCACTGAATTATGCCTTGAGTCACTGTAACAGAAACAAACTCATTTTACCTGGATTAGAATCATAACCCTCTATCGCCCGTCATTAAAACTGCTCTGATTATCCAACAGTTCCTCAGTTTTTTCTTATTTCCTGAAGATACATTGCTTCAGGTTAAAGCCATATGACTTTTGACTTGCTTCAAATCTCAACAGAAGCAGAACAGTGACAGAGTGGCTGAAGGGGAGCCCAAAACAGGGACTGTCTCTGGGAAGTTCAGGGCTCCTGAAGAACAATGGCATTTTCATGAGCTTGTAGTCTACTCCCATTTCCATTCCCATCTGGGTTTGTGGAAAGGAACAGAGAAGGAGATTAAACTACTCCCTTCTCTTCCTTCTTCCTTGACCCTTGGAGGGGATTCTGTCTGTACAGAAGGAAGACAGCGCATAGCTACACCATGCTGACCACAGATGGTCTGTGTACACACCCCTTTTTCAAGGATGCAAGAATTATTGGGCTGGAGCTACCTTTTCACTGCAGGACTAGCAATTTGTCTCCTGTGAAAAGTTAAGACCACCCTTTGCCATTGAGGCACCAGTATCCTCCTACCCCAACCTCCTTGGAACGCCATGCACACTCCAACACGGTCTGCGATGTCAGTGTGCTGGAAAGAACAGACACCTCCCCTTTGGAGGTGTCCCAGCCTTCTGAATTCACACATGTCACCCCATTCAACTCTCTTCACTTCTCCTCAGCCTACTGAGCCTCTCACAGTACCTTCTCATAACACTGAAAATCAGTCTGAACTGGGAGGATGCTGCTCCCACCAGCACAGCTGCTAATTATCAGTGTGATTATTCTCTGCTGGGGTTTCAGTTACATCCCTGTTTCTGGCTTAAAGGTCCCTGTAAAAACCAAAAGCCTCCAGGGCTCTGGGCTGTGCAGGATTATTGTCAAGTTTAAATTCAGGGAAGTGATTCAGACCATGTACTACCCATGGCTGCCAGACCTTAACTTCCCAAGCAGTCGGGAGAGAGACACAGTCACCATGTCGCAGTTGGACAACTGTCCTAAACAATTTAATATGGCCCATTGTCTTGCAGCAATTCATGGATTCTTCTCTTTGGAACTGGGGCAGAAGCATTAAGTCACTAAACTTACATGATTTACAGGGCGTATTGTTTGTGTGCTCTGAAACTCGGCTTTCATCTAGGCGCAGCCTGCCGTGGTTCCACGGGTATTTCACATTCGATCGAATTTCAAATCGCCCCTGCTTTCCATAGTAGTCCCCAATCACCTATGCAAAACAAGAAGGGAATTAAAAGATTTTTCTATGAACTTAGAGAAGTGAAATAAACAGGAGAGAAGCATCATTCAGTCGACTCCTGTGGCACGATGTTGAATCTCAGTGAAGAGGGCTAAAGGGGTCTGTGGGAGGTTATGTAGTGCATGGCCTGCCCTAGGGCCGAATCAGCTGAACAAAAGCATTCCTGACAGAGGTTTATCTAATCTGTTCATGAAAGCCTTCAAAGATGGAGACTTGACAATTTCTGTAGCAACTATTCTGGAACTTAGCTAACCTTACTGTCAGTTGTTTTCCCCAGCATGTAACTGAAAATTCTTTTTCTTGTAATTATCCATCACTTGTTACTGAATTGCCAGAGGTCACAGAAACTCTTCCTTTCTGAAACATTGTCTTACATATTCACAGGCTCTTATCTGATTCTCCCCTCAGGCTTCTCTTCTCTTCTCTTCTATATAAATCCAGTTTACACAAGCTTTTTTACCTTCTGAATATTCCTCCTCCTCCTCTCCCTAAGCTTTTATTCAACTGCTCCATAGTGAGTTGAGTGCTCACAATTGACACCCAGCTAAGTGAAAGTGTAAGTAGCTAGACATGAGTCCAGACCCAGAGCAGCCCTGCCCAGCAGGACTTGGGGGTGCTGTGGGTGAGAGGCTGGACATGCCCCGGCCATGGCACTCCCAGCCCAGAGAGCCAAACGTGTCCTGGGCTGCATCCAGAGCCCCGTGAGCAGCAGGGCAGGGAGGGGATTCTGCCCCTCTGCTCTGCTCTGCTCTGCTGAGACACACCTGGAGCTCTGCATCCAGAGATGGGGTCCCAGCACAGGAGGGACAGGGACCTGCTGGAGTCAGCCCAGAGGAGGGACACAAAGATGATCAGAGGGCTGGGGCACCTCTGCTATGAGGAGAGGCTGAGAGAGCTTGGGTTGTTCAACCTCAAAATGAGAAGACTGGGGAGACCTCACTGCAGCCTTCCAGTACTTCAAGAGGGCTTATAAAGTAGAGAGAGAACAACTTTATCACAGGCAGGTAGTGAGAGGACAAGGGAAACAGATTTAAACTAAAAGAGGAGAGATTTAGATTAGATGTTAGGCAGAAATTCTTTGCTCTAAGTGTGGTGAGGTACTGGCATAGGTTGCAGAGAGAAGCTGTGGGTACAGCTTCAACATCCCTGGAGGTGCTCAAGGCCAGGTTGGATGGAGCTCAGAGCAATCTGGTCCAGTGAAAAGTACCCTGTCCATGACAGGGGACTTGGAATTGGACGATCTTTAAGGCCTCTCCCAACCTAACGCCTTCTGTGCTTCCAGGAATTCAAGCACTTTGAGTGCTGAGGCTCTCAACTACTCACTCCAGGCTGGAGTTTTCTGTTCTGGCAGGATTCAGAGGTACTGCATGATGTTAAGTTAAAACATTCAAATCTTGTATTTCTGCAGTTGTTGAGATTTACAGATGCATTATTCTGGTAGTACAGTAATATTTTTTCCTACCAATTCACAAATGCACTTCACAATTTCAGTCCTGTCTTCAACAGTTTCTGGCTTTATCCAAGATAATCTACATTGAATCTACTGCAGCATTGTGGGACTATATTGTGCTAACAGTAATAAGTCATTAATCTGAGAACAGTGCTACAAACATCTACATACAGCAGCAAGACACTGAAGTGGGCAGAAGCAAGGGCAGAAGCACATGAATAGATCTATTTGTCTTGGCATAGATAAAAACCAGATATTAATACACTAGGTTTAGAACTCAAGGCATGGATAGCCTGTTCAAATCTTTCACCTAAATTCCATTTTGAAGCTGATGAGTTTAAAGAACATTTGCTCTGGTTAAATACGCAAAGGTAGATTTTACACTCAATAAAGTAGTAAAGTCGCAGTTGCAACTGGGGTATAAATCCTTTGAAGAATATGAATGTGTTCAACATTTATCAAAATATTAAGGCAAATTCAGTAAACTGGAAAAAACAGAAACTGTTCACAGACAGTAGATTATTTATTAAGAGATTGTTTAGTTTATCAAACAGGAGTGGGCAAGTCCTCTATCAGCAAGACTTACTAAATAAGAAAGTATGCAGGATGTTTGAGAACAAAAAGCTATAAGCAGCAACCATGCAGATTCAGATTAGAAGTAGGATATAGATTTTTGAAGAGCAGGAGTGGTTCATCTGTGGGGAAACATTGAGGGTACCAGCAAGGCAGTCCCTGTTCTTCCAGTGTCTCCAAAACAAAAATAAATGTGTGTTACAGCATGAGCTTTAGTCATGTGTAAACTACAGGACTCCACAAAGGTTAAGAAACCTGCCTGTGTCTAAAAAGCAGAGGTCAAACGAGGAAATCTAGGTTTTCTTCTACCTTTAAACTCTGTGAATAGGCCTGGGAAAACAGCTCTGCCCAAACACCCATTCATCTGGCACAGTTCAGCTGAGAAACATTCTCATGCACAGAAAAAACTGTCCAGATGAATAGAACAAATTATCAAAGAAACAGTGTTTTTATGGTGAGGCATGAGGGTAGAAATTATGTGGCAGACTAAAGTTGTAAGTAATCACATGTAAAATGTTAATTGCATGTATATTGATGTACCTAATAAAGCAGAGAAAAATTCCACAATAAGTTAAAAGAATAAATGTAACATTAAAAAAAAAGGTAGTTTAAATTGAAAGTGAAAGAGCAATGGAAGGAAGGGTAAGAGAAGGAAACTAGATTGATAAATCAGATAAAAAGCTACTGGGCTGAACAAACAGAAAAAACACAGATTGTTCACACCAAAGTTATCCCCAACCATTTTGTACTCCTACTGCCTCTAGGAGTGTCTGCAGTTTACTGCTTTAGTTTTTCAATCACTTTTACACACTGAAACACGTGAGACATCCTCACACTTTTGAAAGTGCTCCTTGAATTTTTCTCCGCTGCAGTATCAACAAGAACAATGTAACTTCACTGGATTCAAAACCACACCTTGAAAAGCCCAGCTCAGATACTGCTGCTTTTCGTTTCAGCTTGTTGAAATCAGGGAGACCAGCAAAGCTGAGGTTGATGCTGATTTTGCAGCTAACAAAAGCATTACACTGCAGCTGCACTTAGGGCACTGCACGTATTAATAAACTCAGCCACTACTCGCTACTCTCAGTGTGCAGCTGGTGCTGTTTCTCACAGACCTTTCCCAGTCCATCTCTTCCACTCCTTCTGCATCCAGTGGAATAACCCATCTGGTGTATATGGAACCATCTGACTAATTAAACACTGAAAATAAGGCACTCAGGATTGGCTGCCTGACAAACAAGGCCAGGCAAAGTCTGCACTCCTAATTGTGGTTGACCACAGTGTAAAATTTAAATACCTGTACTTGCTGTGTTAATACATCAGGATAACTTGTGCATCTCTGTTGCTGTAAGATTAATCTTTCTTCCCACCAATAAAGAAAAGGCCTTGCTCATTTTTAAACAACGATTTCTCATATTCAAAATTAGCAGTGCTTAGCCAGCTTGTGAGAACTCACCCTTTGGTTAAAGGCTAGCATCATGTGAAATTGTACTGTTAAAGAAAAGAGGAAAGTTTAAAAAAATTATTATAACTACTTCAAGATAGCTATTTTACAGGAAGGATTTGGTTTCTAAGTTGATAAGATTAAGGCACCAAATAAAGAGATGATATCATGTTACTTTACACTGAATTACAAATTCATCAGTGGCCAATTGCAAAGGTGTTTATTTCCTTACCTCCTGTGTGCCTGCCTCCGGGTCTGTCATTCCAATCACAGAGAAATCCCCATATCTGTCTCCANATGACAGGAAATCTCATCAGTCTCCCTGCATTTTTGTTGGCATTCCAGAAGAAATTGTAATTTCATCTCGGTGTCTGCATTCCTGAATTCTTAACATTTCTCCTTTCTAAATATCAAATGTGTGAGACTGGAGAATACGTGAGAAAAGTCTAATCCAAAAACCAGCATGTAAGACTAAAACACAAATATATTTAATGTGAATTATTTACATAGAGCCTAATCCTGAAGTATCTGACGATGCCTCAATAAAGAGGGTCCAGCTAATGTGCTGCAGAGGACACAGGGGAAGAGGCCTGGATCCCACAGGCTGAAGGGGCTGCTGCACCTATACAACCAATCCAATGTTGTTTCCATCTAATGGGATACTGGAGATGGCGTGGACAAGGGGCACCATGTGCACATGATCCACTAAGCACTTTTCTACATATGGTTAACTACATAATACTGTGCGGTTTGGTTTATATTCTTAGAGCCCTATTTCACTTCCTTGTTTTACAATTTCTGAAAAACTTTGGGCAAACTGGAGTCAATGATTTACAGGATATCCCAATTTGAAGGAGCTTCAAGAGATCCTGAGCACAACCTCCAGCTCAGAGCAAGGTCAGCAACCATGCTAAAGGTTTTATCTGCTCTCCAAAATCTCCAAGGATGGAAACTGCACAGCCTCACAGGGGCAACTTGTTTGATCCTGGTGGGAAGTGAACACATCCCCAGACTCAATCTGAACGTCTTCTTTAAATGTATGTCCTTATGTACAAAAAGCTTGGCATCAAATTCTCAAGGTGTAAGTCAAACAGATTCTTAAAATCCATCAAACAATACCAATTAACTACATTGAAGACATCTTAAGACTGCTGAGACACTTTTTCACCTCAGATATTCTCAAATGTGATCCCCCACTGCCTGACACCAAACACAGCTAGATACACCTGTGCAAGGCAAACAGGTGTCGTTGTACATCCATGTTACACCAACTAATGCCTAGACCAGGCACAAAGCCACGGAGATTCAGGTTTCCAGTGACAGTCAATCAGAAAAGAGAGGTCAGATATTCAGAGTATAAATTTCCCCCAACCTACCTAGTGATACTGAGTGTGCAACTGACTTAACACACCTCCATTTTCTCTTTATCTGTTCAGATTTAGCCATGTCAGGAATATTTCAGATTGCTGTGGTTTTCAAAATATGTAGTAGCAATCAAAAATTATTGTCTAGTCCTTATTTCATTATAACAACATAGTAATCAGCAATTGTCAATTCAATTACTGCAGGGAAATCGAATGGATGTAACAACCACTTGGCTGTAAGACACTGAAAGAAGAAGAATTGAGATTCTGAACAACTGAGATGTATGTCCCTGCTTACACATCAATTTGGATTCCGGATTTGATAGGAGGTGCTAAGTGGAGCTGACATTTTCGTGACCTAAGAAAACCAAAACTCCATTTTTGCAAATAGGTACTGAAATTGAAACTTGGGAGTTCCTATGGGATTTTTTTTTTCATTCAGAAAGACTAGTTTTTCAATTTTTCATCTGAATCAAAAATAGGAATTTGAAAATTTGGCATTTCCTCTGATTTCCTTAAGGAACAGAGGTAGGAAATTTGGAAACAATGAAGAATCAAGATTCTTTAATGAAGAATTGCATTTGCATGAAGGTGGAATGATTTTATCTCAACTTTCTTTCTCTTCTTTTATGTGAGATACCTACCTACAAAAAATGTTGCTACTTTTTCAGAAGAAATGCCAATGAATAGCAAATATTCTCCACCAGACGTGCCCTGAAGTTTTACCATGTTGTCTTTAACAACCCAATCAGTAAGAAATCCTTTGATCACCTCAGCCTTATCCTTTCCTAAGCCCATAATGTCTGTGCAGCTGTGGCTGGCAGATGGAATTCTGCAGGAAGCAGCATCTACATTCTGTTGGCAGTCCTGATAGGTCAGAGCAGGCTATAAAATGAGGTGCCAAGACAAACAGATATCTACATGTCAGAAGTTAAATTGATGTCATTAATGAAACTGGAGTTTTCATTATCAAGGCCTGCAAGAGTTGAAGGGAGTTACAAAGCTTCAGTGCTGCAGCAGAACCTGATGGGTGTGCATGAACTGTGTTCTGTGATGCTGCATCCACTGCAGAGAGGGGTCCACAGCCAGAATGAAGGGACGTGATCTTCCTTAAGGGACTGGATGGTAAGACATTGAGTTAAAGGCCTCTTTCCAAATCAATCTTATGTCCAGCAAAGTACTGCCACAGGGAGGAAAAAGCATATGATTTACAAGCATTTTGACCTTTTCAGCTGCACCCTCACAGCCCAACTCAGCTACATTTTCAGAATAGGCCAAACAGGTCAGCCACCAGCAACAATCTGGTCTTCACAAGTGGGGAAGGAGAATATTTTTTTCCTCCTGCCAGATTTTACAAGCAAGGTGTGAGAATCAACCACGCAGCCCACGTGGAGCACACGGTACTACAAAGGATGCATGGGTACAACAGCTGGTGGCTTCCTGGAGCACAGGAACAGGAGCAGAGAAAACACAGGCTGTGCTGGGGCATCTGCTCATGCACAGCACAAACAAACAGAGAGGCAAATCCTTAGACACCACATTCCCTCCCTTCAAACAGAGTGTTTGGGTAGCCACAGATTTGAAGAGAGGTAGTGGGACGCCAAGCACAACCTACAGATGGTGCAGGGCTGCTTATGGGATGATTGCAACCAGCATAATTTAAAGAAATAGGTGCGTTCCCTTAAGTTGCCCTGAGTATGCTTTTGCTTTGTGTTCACACCACAATTTAAGAACAGAAAATTGGTTTGGAGCTGCTGCCTTTCTTGCCTTCCTACACTATGTCCAGTGTGTTCTTAGAGCTGGGAACCAGCACTGAGGTTTTCTTACACATTCAAATGAATCATTTGCTTTTTATCTAGGGGAAATGCTTCCTTCTCAGGCATTTCCACAGGAAATCTTACCAGTCCTACATCAAATGATTGGATTATTATGTGAGATGGATGCGAACATTATAAAGAGATGGATGGAAATATTTTAAGAGATGACAGATAAAACCAGTAATTTTCAGTTTCCTTATTACAATTCTTACCTGGAAAAAGCATCTGCATTGCTTTGCATCAGCAAGGTGACACACAAGTGCCAGCTGCACTGCAGAATTGCAGCCTTGAGGATTAGGCACAGACAGGCACAGTGCTGTTCAGCTGCTGCCTCTGAGACAACAAACACAGCTCCTGAGAGGAGGCTGGGGGAAATCTTTCTAGGGCCCAAAGGAATCCCATTGAGAAACACAAAGTAACCCCAACCCTGGCACCTGCTTGCTTCTATCCATTCCCAGGCTTTCAAGATAAAAAAGTGAAATGGAAAAAATGAGGCAATCTCAGAGCTAATAGATGAATGTGCGCAAAGTGAACAGCTGTAATCTTTTCAAAAACAAAGGAGGAGACTGAGAAAATTATTGGTATTTCTTTACAACATCAGTGAGGGTCATTAAATTGTTAAGAGTTTTTTGAACTGAGTTAAGACCTCGACAGTTGGTGCAAAAAAAAAATAGTCAGACTGGTGAGGTATGTGAGCCAGCCTTAAAGATGGTTTCATACGGTTACTTTCCTCTCTCTTAGGAGTAGAAGAGGCATGGGTCTTTACTTTGCACACAACAAAGACCTGAGCTTTTTTGATTCTGAAAGCTAGAATTCCATATTAACTCTTACCTTCATATGTTCTGTTCCGTGTTTGTTGGACAATTTTTTCCCCATCTTTCTTACTGAAACCAATCTTCAGGACTTCCTGTAAAGCTAGAGCATAAAGAAGGACAGCATCATGGAATCCTTCCACAAACATGTTCACCTAAAAAAGAAAGAAGGAAAAAACCAATGGCAATTGACACAAAACAATTTTGTTCTTTTCTAGGTAATTGATTAACTAGAGAGAATCTACAAATTAACCAAAGTGACTAATTTAAAGAGTTATTTTCCCAGCGGCTGGAACACAAAGGATTCTATCTCAAAAAAACCTCACTGGGATAATGGCAACTTCTGACTCATTTTTAGAAACAGTTAATCACTATCTGCTATTCTGGACATTCAAATCACACTTTAATGTTGTGTCTGAATAGCTCTGCAGATAGGGGAGAAATCTGCAGATCCCAGTTCCCATGCCCAGAGGCACAAATTCTGCACTTGACCATGTGAGATTCTGTAAGGTGCTGTGCACCCTCACCCCACAGCAGCAAGTATTGACTCCCTCCCCCTGCACAGGGGACTTAGCACCTCTCAGGACTGGGAAGTATGTTCTGTCATGATTTTTTTTGGAGAGCACAACTGGTGCATTTGCTTGTTTAATGATTACCACTTCCATTTCTGGCCCTTGTTCAGCCAAGCATCTCTCCACTACCAAATGAGCAATGGAGAAAACTACTTACCATCTCCAGAAATGTGTTCTCTGGAGCTGCCAGGAGAACCTTTTCCTGTCCTTTGTATTTTCTCAGTAAGTTACATTAAATGAATGAAATAACCCAAATAACCGTAACCCTGCCTTATAAGCCTAACACTAAAGAAGACTGCGCCAATGAACCTTCGTAGGCAATCTACAGTTTTTGGTCTGTGAGTTACAGTTAACAGCTGAGTGCTGCAGAAACATTGCAAGTTTGCTCTCAGGAGCCTGATGTGCTTCGGTGGTGAAGCAATAATTATTTCAGGAGTGGAGTTCAGATGGAGACCCATCAGCAGAAGCTAACACAGCATGACCTGTGCAGCCCAGGTATTCATTCCTCTTCCACAGGCAGCAACTCCCATTTCAGCAATGCAATGCACACATTTGAAGCACAGTAATTCAAAATGAGCTGTTTTCCCAGCTGCAAGAAAGATGTTCCCATCCGCTCAAGAGTTTCACTACAATAAAAAAACTCCTGACATCCCAGCAAAGGTGTATTCACATTACGAGGTCTCCTATTGCCACTTTCAGCTAACAACTCGCCTCTACAAATATTCTCCTGGACAGAAATAACATTTAGCTTATCTTCCAGTGTATCTAAACAATTTAAAATGCTAGGAAATGAAGTGCTACTCTAACTCTCAGGTTTAGCTGGACATTAAAAATGTTACAAGACAAAACATGTGGCCAGTTAACTAAATAACTTCTCCACAGATAAAAAAGTATTACATAGTTGATTGGCTAAGCTGAACTAATCAAACCCTGATAGTGTAATTAAATCCAAGACATTCCTTCACTCTTACAGCAGTTGCCAACAGTAAGGAAAATTTCGGAATTAGTTACTGATAAAATAAGAGTTTACATTGCTCTGACATTTAAAACTGAACTTTCAGTAACTCCAACCTATGCTGCAGTTGAATGCATCACATTCATCAGGGTGAAGAGCGCACAGTGCTACAGGAGATGCAGAACAGCTCAGCTCACTCTGACAGCCACAGACTAAAGAGCAACTGCAGTCATTGTGAGCAAAAGAGAAAGCCTGAAAGAAGAGGTGAAAGTCAGGCTTTTGGTGAAATAGAAAGAGCTGGTGGACAGAGTGCACACTAGGACAGGCTTTGCCAGCAGGGGCTTTAACTTTTCAGAATTGAAAAAACCCCAACCAAACCAAGAAACCACAAAGCTCGACAGCTGCTTCATGTGCCAATGTAAGAGTCCAAGTGGCCTGTGGATGATCAAACTTCAGCTTTCTTTATGTGACATTCTTTCTCTCAGGAGACAAATTAGACTCTCCAGTAGCTATACCTCCCTGCTGGCTGATTTACAGCTCATGGCTGGCATTTGTTTCAAGGAAAGCTATTTGTCTCTTCTTTTGTCCATGGCAAAGACCTCTCAGTGTAACACAGCAACCTTCAAAATCCATTTTGTCAGCTTATTTACTCAACCTGAAATCTACTCATACCACCGGCCTGAAAACCCTTCTGTAGACACTGCAGATTTGCCAGATAAGCCCTGTCAAAGCTCAGTTTGGGAGGTTACTGCCACAGCCTCTTGCCAAAGCTCCACTTGGCCAAAACCCCCAATATTATATGTGAAAATCACATTAGAAAATTGTTAGAAGGTTATTTATGCCACTGCTCAGTTGCTCACACACAAACCCCGGCATTTTATCTCATATTGTCAAGGAAGCTGAAACTATGGGTAATTGATACAATTTAAAATCTTCTGAAATAGTTGTAATTTACTGTTTGCAGATGGGATTGCACTTACACTCCCCAGCCAAACCATAGGCTGGGCACACCTGAGACTTTTCACATTAATCCAGGAACATGTTTAAGCAGCAGTTAAAGGGGATACAAGATCCCATGAAGGGAATAAAACTTTCCTGCATATCATCTCATTCAATCATTTTAAGTTGCCACAATTCCACACAGACCACAGGTTGCATGATGTGTAGGACAGAGGAATACTAAAATACGAAGTAATGGCTGCAAAGAATTTTGAAGCATTTGCTCTTAGCTGCAAGAAAAGCATTAAAAAGGGCAAGACTATAAAGTTTATATTCCAGGAATGCTTCAAATAGGAATGGAGTAAGTGTGAAGATGTCTTCACAGGCTGCTTGAGGGTGTCCACGGTAATTAATAATGTGTTAGTTCAACCTTAAACACTCTCAGGATAAAAACTGAACAGAGTATAAAATCTATTAAAGGCCCAATAATCTTACAGGTAATTAAAAGTTCTTTTAGTTGAGCTCTAATAAAGACCAGAGTTTTTTTATTACAGTGTTTTCCATGTTCATTTATGCTGCTTTATAATTACAGGTGTGAGCAGAGCTCCAAATGCTCTGCTCACAATTTGCATGTTAGATCTACTGAAATGTTGCTGTCCCTGGCCCACACGGCACAGCAGGGCCACCCCCTCAATGTGGCAGCAATGCCACTGGCAGCAGAGAAGCTGCCAGGTTTGCTGAACGCCTTTGGAGGCTACAGTACAAATATGTAGAAACCCCTTTCTGAGCTATCTTTTGTAGTACTTTCACATCTTATTCTAATACCATATACCTAAAAACCAAGTATGCTAACTGCATAGGTTAGTATAGAAACACATGCTTTCTCCAGAGAAGGCCATTTCCTCAATATTTAATTCAAAACTGATATATAGCCTTTTTATCTTCCTGTCTTTCTACTCTAATTAATCATCTTCTATCAGAGAAACGAAAACAGCCAAAACCCAACAAGCCCTCTCAGTGTAAATCACATGCATAAATTTTACCCAGTCTGAAGTTATAGTTCCCCAAGTAGCTATATTGTGACCACACTGTTCATATATACCAAGGTGTTAACAGCATACACAGCAATGCAAAATACTACCGATGTGGAAGACAGCCAAGATACAGCTATGCAGGACCCATAATTTTCCATATCCTGCCTACTGACTGTAAAATAAGATTATTCTCTTCCATCTGGAACTGCCCAGCTCTGAATCACAGCAATTGCAGCAATTCATACCACTTCCATGCTAATTGGGGAGCATCATCATCATCATCACTCTTTTTTCTACTGAAAAGGCAAACAACTAACATTTCCCAAACTTGGTCTCTGCATCTACTTTCCAGTACAGCCATAGTGATTTTCAAGTTGTCAAGCTATAGCTTCAGCCCAAATCAATGAGGACCCTAGAGAACTGCAGAGGGCTGTACCCAAATATTTTGCAAAAATCTTACCAATTTACATATTTGACATGATGCTCCTACTACCTCATCATGTTTCAGTGTATCTCAATAGAACTATTTTTCTAAGCAACTACAATGTAACTGTCAGTTCTCTCCTTTTAATCGTCCTTCACCAAGCCAATTATAATTATGGTCCTTTCCTTATGAGCTTTTCTGAGAAACCCTGACATAACTAACTTCTCTTACATGCATTCTTGACACTATCTTTGGTTGCCTTCTGCTGACTCACTATCCAGCACTATTCACTTAACTCTACAGCAGGGATTTCTTTCTTTAATACCATTTGTTGATGTTGCATATTCCCATTCAGGACACTGCCACAGCCCACGCTGTTCTAAGTACTTGTTTATGGCCCTGAGACAGTCAGGGGCCCTCAAAAATTCTTTGATGAGTTGCTATGACCTTGCTCTGAGCTACAGAAATCTAGAACAAGGTGCTCATGATTCCCACATAGTAGATGATCAACATATAGAAATGATTCATGTTTAATTTTTTTAAAGATAAAATACCATTATTACAAACTGATCTTGCGTTAAACTTCTAGTTTACGTAATCCCAGTGAGAAACTCTGGGTGGAACTGACATGCAGATTGAGAGCATGAAGCTGAGGAAAGAATATTGTTACATCTGATCATTACCTGAGAGAAGGTGAAGTGCATTTCAAACCAGCAACGTCACGTGCAGTGCCAGCTGTGCAGTAATGCATTTGTCCTACTGCCATAACTTTACCAGGTATCATTCCGCATGCTATCAGCCTAACAGGATTATCACAGCTCTCACTAACGCACCATCCACCTCCTCAGATCCTCACAGGGTTTCTTCATGCCACAGTGCAACAGAAACTCTCAGAACCCCTGAATATCACCTGTGGACAACAGCTACTCCCATGCACCAGGGTTGGGATTTCGAGGATTCCCAAGCACAAAGCCATGGGATACCCCCAGAGACAGCTGTCATAAGCAGCGTGTCTTGGGGTGCCTACTGACAGAGCTGCATCACTGTGGAACCAAAGCAGGAACTGGAAAGGAGGATAAAGCTGCAAGACAATTAATCAAATCTGTATGCTTAGATGTCTAAGACGAAAAATACAGACTGTTTGCTTGGGCAACTGTACTGCTCACCTACTGGACCTTAGTGCTTCAAACAAACAGTAAGAAAAAGGAAAAAAAAATAATAGAAACACATGCTTTCTTCAGAGAAAGCCATTTCCTCAGTATTTAATTCAAAACTGAAGAAGAATATATGGAATTACACCAAATTCTAGGCAACACAGCTGTAGCCAAGGACAGCCTCACACTGTATTCACCGATATCCAGTCTCTCTAAATATATAAATGGGCACCTGCTCAAGAACATTTGAGACCAGGGCTCAGGACTTGGTTTTCTAAAGGACATACAACTATCCAAACTTACTTTATTATTTGGGGCTGGAGCTCACATCTCTCCCTAGGAAAAGACAAAGAGCATAACAGTGAAACCTTGTGCATACCTAAGAGAGATTTGTTCAAGTACTGTTGCATCAATTTCATGTTTCACAGCGAGACAGTGGAAAACCCATAAGAGGTTTTTCTTATAGGGGAGCACGTGACTTTATTAGTGGGATTCTGCAAACTGAGGCTTATAGTCCACTCTAAAATTATAGCTGAAAAACTCAGCACTTCCCTCTAAGGAGGCTTCTTCCAACAAGGCTGCCTGCTTGTGTTCATCTCCTTGCCAGTACTTGCTGGAGCAGCAGTGATGCTGAGAGCAGAGGAGACGAGGTGTGTGCTCCACCCAAGCACTCTGCACACCAGGCAATGTGTCCCTGGCACGAGGAATTTGCAACTGAAGCTCACGTTTAGAGAGTCTGGGGCACAAGCATTGCTTGCAGCTCATCAGCCACCCATCTCCACCATGAAAGAGCCTGCATGCACCATTTGAGAGAAGATGTACAGCAAGATTCCTGCTTTTTTCTGCACTTTCTGTTTGATTTGGACATAAAGATGCTGCGCTGCAATTAAGCCCATTTCTTTGAGGGTGAGACCATGTCTCTGCCTGCACTTTTCAGCGGGTGCACTCCACGCACGTCAAACCACTGCTGCCTTTGCTCCATTCAGACAAGAGAATGCTTACTCCAACAGGACTGAAGTACCACGAGTGACAAACTCCCATCCACTTTAAAGTCAACTGTGGACCCGAAGCCAGACCTTTGTTCCAAGGAAAGGTCTGCTGAAATGAAATAAATTAACAAAAAGAAAATAAAAGTAAATTAACAAATTACAGCAGTATCTGTGATTTACTTAAAAAAGGCAGCCAAATTCAGTGAATTAAGGGTATTTGTCAGTGAAGGTTATTTTCTTGCTATGGAAAGAAAACTAAACACAAAGCCAGCTCCTTTCCTCTTACATCTCATCTCATTCTTCAAGCCTTCTTCCTTGTTTTTTCTTAATACCCCATTCTTGAACAACTAGTAGATGTACTCACAGTCATCTGGCTGGGGCAGCCACAAGTCGCTCTTTTGTCTCAATGGTGAACTGAAGCAAAAATCTATTCAGTGCTAGACTACAGGGTAGCTGCACTGTGAAATGTCAGCTAAAACACATCAGGCTACAGTGACAACTGAGATACAAAGGCATGGAGAAACCCTTCCACCCTGCTGCCTGCTAAAGCTGCCTACTCTCTGTTTATTGCTTGCAACACTCTTCTATGGTTATCTGAAAAATAGCTGTAAACCCCCAGTGCCTGCTGCCAACAGGCTGGGCAGAAATTTCCAGATACAGCCAAGAAGAGTTCCTTCCATTAAACACAGAAGGAAGAACTGTCACCTCAGCAGAGTCAGAACCTTACCCACAGCCAGTTCACATCAAGGGGCTCTGACTGCTGCACTCAACCCATGGCCTGACATCACTGGGTTCTCAGACTCTCCCCAGACCTCCACGGGCACGGCCAAAGCAGGGGCAGGCTGGGCTGAGAACTGCCCTGCTCCAGAACTGGATGCTCCTCTGGATCAGATTTTCCCCCTGAAAAACTCTGTGGGATTTATTTCTGGCTCTATCCATCGTGTTCACCAATTCCTTTTGCAAGCTGCTTTGCAGCCACTTCACCGCTCTGTGGTTTTGGTTCCTGCTCTACCTCCTAATGTTGCCCTCAAAGGAGTGCAATTGATGTATCCAAGGAGCAGAACTGTTTTCTACCAGAACTCAACTACCTACAGAATACTCATTTAGAGGAATTTCTCCTTTGTGTATGACTTACACACATATTATTCACCTTTATAACTCAGCTCTAAAGGGCTCCAGGTCACCTATCAGGGAAAAGGATAGAATCAGAGAAAACATTATTGTGCTCTTGCAACTAAGGGGCAATATGCCATGTTTATGATACATCTCTAATATCAGATAAACAACTAATGCAAAGGATCTCTAGCACATTGCACTATACTGTGGCTGCCTGAATACTGAAGGGATCTTTACCATAAGAGGCACAGCTGTCATCTATAAAAGTAACCTTCCTACTTTTTTAGGATTTCCTGCCTTCTAAGAAACTATGTGGTCATTCACATGATGAGTTACAAAACTATGTCCAGAAATTATACATTTAGTCATAGTGGTGAAACATAGGAGATACTAAAGGAATTATTCTTTTCAGCTGAAAACACACACACACAGAAAAACTAAAATATGCTTGTTTTAAACAGATTTTTTTTAAAGACTACCCATTGGTAGTCTGATGATAATCTGTTATACAATTGCAATGAATGCTTGCATTTTAAGTTAGCATTTAAATTGGGACATTTTAATTGCAGATAAACACTTAGCAGCAAAAAAAACCACCACCCCCATCCTTTCATTAGATATTAAGTTTTTGATGTCAGCAGACAAGAATGTTTTACAAGCAGGAACAGTTTTCAGGATGACAGTCACTCATCTGAAAAAATCAGTTCCACTTGCTAAAATAAATTAAAGTGGTTTAAACGAATGCAGAGCTAGGACAAACAGGAAGGACATTTTTTGTTAAATGTTTATCCTCGTACAATGTGCAATTGTTTTGGATTCTGGATTAGTAACACTATCACCAAACCACAAAAATCACAGACATATTTTATTTTTTGTATTAAAACCTCTCAGGATCACATCAGTTCACACACAAAACTTAGAAAAATCACTGTATTGCTTTGGAGACAGCTCATGTGTCCAAACTGAATTTACCTGTGCTATACTAGCTGGTGGGCTGGTAAAATCTTGGATGGTGTAAAAAACACATTTGATGAAAAGGACCATTTGATTTCTGCTTTGCAGCAGATTAGCAAAGACTACCCAGCAGAGCATTTGCTCCACAGTCATAAGGGCTGGATAAACACAAATTATTTTAGACACAGCAAAAAGTGGTGCTTAGCTCAAAAGTATGCTTGGAGCTGGGATTAGTAATCAAAGATCCTTATTCAGTACCAGGCAAAAATTAGGCACATAAAACCAGGATTCACAGGAACCAGCATCCTACCTGACCCTTGTCAGCAGAAGAGGTAGAGAATGAGGGATGATGTGACCCTCTTACTTTCACACAGGCACGTAACAACTCCCCACTGCAGAAACTTGCAGTCAAGCCTTTACAAAACCCCATAGGGCACCAGTCATTTTAAATTCCCTGCCTCTTTCATCTAAAAGCTCTGGGCCTCCTATAACTGAGTTAGGGTGAGAGAACTCCAGGATTCAATCTCTGCTTTCAGAGAATCTGAATTCCACCTTTCCCCTGCCCTGTCTGCAGGGCATCCTGAGGTGGAGACCCAGGTGCTGGGGGAGAGGTATAACCTGCCAAGACCTGGGGGACCTCTGGGCTGGGAGTAAATTATTTGCCAGAAGAGCCCACCTGAGGCTGTGGTTGCCATGACAAATGATCCTTTTATTAAATACCAAAGTAAATGGGCATATGAACTTGTAAACTTTAATGGCATGGAACTAATGCAAACCCTGAGGCTGCTATTAGTCATGCTTCCATTCCAAATAATTTAAAATTTAACTATTTGGTTTTGTTATTTTCTTTCAGATAGTGTATATCTGATGAAAGGTGTTCAGCTGGTTGATTAACCACCCCTTTGCTGGCATCCCTGCGAGGATACCATTAGCAAAGGAGAGGTACAGCTGCAATCTCAGCAGGTATTTGTGTGTACCTGTCAGCAGGCAGAAAGGTTCCAGCTACACACCTGAAACACATCCTTCCACTCTTCAGCAGCAGCATGGTAGTTAATACCTCTAAATCTGAGGATTTGCAGCCACTCCACAAAACTAAAACCTCACTCTTGTAGCTGCTTGCATCCTTATTCTGATCCCTAAGACCCTCCTTGGTTTTGCTTTCTAAGGCATTTTGTAGTCTGCAGGCTGATGGGCTAACTGGATGCATTGTACAGAGGCATTTCCCATCAAATCTAAGTGTCCTGCTTAGTGAATGTCACCTTGTTCCCAGCCACGGAGCACAGGGCGTCCTCACCTACCCTCCTCCCATTGTCCCGTGCCCCTTTCTCATGCCCCTCTTATTCATTTGCTCTGGGACAGAGACACTCCTTGTCTTTTCAATACACTTTGATATATTAGGTCTTTTTAGAACGGGCTAGACCTTCTCATTTTTGTCCCAGACTTCTCTTCCTAATGAAAAAAGTATCTACTAAAGAGAGAAGGAAAGTTTTGAGTATCCTCCTGCGGGTTCCTGCGCCTCTTTGCATGCACAAGAACGCCACTGCCTTTATTCACACAGCCCGTTCTCCCAGGACAACTACATTACCCACTCCGCATCAGCAAAAATTGCTAAATATCCCCTGAAAAAAAGAATGAAAAATCAGAGCTGGCAGCGTTACACACAGACCTTCTCTTACAGCCCAAGGGAGTGGAGCACACCCAAGATCACTGCCTGTCTTTGCTCTGCCAACACTCATACACCCGGGTGACCTGACTCACCCACAGGACTGGTCTGCCCTTCTGTTAAGACTTTTTTCCCCTTGGAGCACGAGCCTTTCCCAGAGCTACCTTCACCTTAACCTCTGGGCCATTAAGACACCACTGTGCTGACACAGCTGGAGATCTCAGACTTGAGGTGCTACTGATTGCCACCTACACTGGTTTTTTAGAACACTTTTTTGTCACTTGACTATCACAAAGTTAGACCCTGCCCTGCTGTCACTCAGAATCACTTTCACTGTACCAATAGCCCAAATGAGTGCAAGAAAGCTTCCCTGGATCACCTCAGTGTGGGAGCTGCCAGTGTGGAGGCAACAACTCTTCTGCTTCGGTGCTCTCAAACAAGGAATTCACATTTCTGGCCTTGAAGAATTCTTCTTCCTTTACACCCCTAAAGAAAACAAAGCACCGTTCCCTCCACACCTCCTGCCACCCACATAATCAAACTCCCTGATTAAACTGCCTGGCTCAGACAGAATTCAAACGGTGGACTCTTAACTCAATCTGTGTTACCACAGTGTGAGGATATCAGCACAGGTGAGGTGAATCCTCCACAGCACCCAAAGAGCTGAGGCTGGCCTAGCCCATCCAGCAAGTGCAAAACAGCTTCCAGCTGCCTGCCCAGGACCCTGCTTCTGGCTGTCCCATGTCACCATCATGACATGGGACAGACTCACCCAAACCTCCTCTTCATGCCTTGCTGAGCTGAATATTTTTTCAGTAAATAAGGAAACTTCCAACTCAGTGTTATTTTCATCAGATATCGAGAGAACAAGACTCACAGAAAAAGGCAGTGGCTACTAGAAAGTATGTTAAGCAAAGGTATTTCATTTTTCAAGTGCCATTTTATGCAAAATGAGATAGAGAGTCTACCTTTCCCTTCACTCAAACATCTCAGAGCCAAACCTGGGGACCATTCTATACCAGTATCAAAAATCCTATGAATTTATATTAAAACAATACCTCAATGGGACAAATTAGCTTTTGGTTTGCTAGCAATGCAAATGGCATGGAGAAGCACTAAAACCAGAATCAAGCTATGAATTTTGCAGGACATATTTCTCACACTTTATTAGTGGAAAATAAGGTATATTTCTAGCAAGTACTTCAAAGAGTGCCTTATCCATAAATGTCTGAGTGCCTGTTTAGTAAAGTGGAATGTGAATATCTGTGAAATCCAAGTTAAAACATGGGGCTATGGAAAATATACATCATATCCACGAAGATCAACTCTAAACTTCTACATTCCCAAAAAGTTCAGATGTTACTATTTCCAGATATACATACAGTTTCATATTATCTCCTGTATGGTCTAAGACAGCTTCAAAAATATGCTTAGATAGGCTAAAAAAACTAAACAAATCCACTGGAAGAGAGAAGAATAATTTCTTTCTTTTACTGTCTTTTTTGACATCTGTTACTGGCAAATTACACTGTAGTTTTGCCTAAGACCCTGACATGGATGACACTGGTCTTTCATACCACTGAGAAAGCACTAACTTCAGGAAAAAAAGGAAGTGTCTGCTATATTCACCAAATTTAGCAGTCCACAGTTCAATACTCCTCTTACAGAAAATAAAGACACTCTCATTAATTCCAAGGGGTGAAAGGTTGGTTGTGAAAATCCTAAATATGTTTTATTAATAGAATTCATCTTGTTAATAAGCTGGCATGTGAAACCGTTTTTTTCCGGCTGCTGAAAGCAGCTTGTGGTTTGCTTTTATTCTTTCGAACACAATTAGCAAAGCACTCCAGCAGCTGAATAGACCCATTCATTTGAACAAATTATCCCCTGGCAGGGTTTAGGGGTTCTTTCTTTTTTTTTTTTTTTTTTTTTCCCCTTAAATCTCCTCAAAACTCCCTCCCATCCTTACGCAGTCAGAAGACACAAAAGACTGCCTGACATTAATCTCGCCTGCCTGTGCCTGAAAAAAGACAAGTGAGAAGGACATTGCTGAGTAAGTTACATTTTCAGCATCACAGCTACAAGACTGAATTGCTCACTACTCCCAACCTTATCTTAGCTGGTGTGCAATCCTAATTAAAAGGCTGACGTAAGGAATACACACAGAGAAGAGTCTGGCACGGATGTTATGGATGAGATGATAAACTTTACAAGCACAGCTACCTCCCATGTAGCTTTTGTAGTTAACTGTTGGAGCTAAAAAGGTTGCTCTTGAGTGCATTTCTCCTTTCAGAGGGCTGAAAATGTTAAATAAAACAGAGTTCCCCTTTCTAACGGGGAGTAGCATCTCTTTGATCTAATTAATCTACATAGCTCATTCCTTCACTGAGATAACTTTACTGGCAAAGCAGGCTCCGGTTCCCTTCTCCTGATGCTCATTTTCAGGGTGAAAAAGGCTGTGGGTAGGATAAAACCCATGCATCCACCTCGTGAACAATGCTGTCATGTAGTTAACATGGCAGAAATATTTGTTTAATTAGTTACATTTTCAGCTTTTAAATGAGAAGAAAAACAAGCCATGGGTGGTCTGTAACCTCAGAAGAGCAAATATTCCTGGCTGTAAAATCATCTGAGCTCAGAATACTGGGTTGGCCATAAGAAAAAGCATTTATTGAATCCTAGGCCTGGGTCAGGAACAGAAGGTGCATTAAGAACTCCCAAACTGCACCCTACCACCAATTCATTAGGTGTTCAGCATTATTTAATAAAAATGGCTTAGGCATCTACTTTAACTGAAACACTGTTTATTCATAAACATTTTTAACTACAGTATGTGTTGGGAATTATTCACATACCCATTTAGAGACAGTTTTAAATTCTTCCTTCATGTAATTGCATGCAATTCCCACTGCTGTCTGCCTCAACTAGGCTATAGGTCTGCAAGCAGAGCTTGCCCTGTATTTTGCAATTAAACCAAGGATCTTAACTGGTTTACAGAGAACAGGACTCCCTGCTGTTAACGTCTTCTTAACGCATTGACATTACAAAAGTAAGAAAACCACCATCATTTGTACAAAAGCATTAAAGCAATTCTACTGCACGCCTGAGCTGCAAATTTGAATAGATTTTTGAAAAAATTCCTCCTTTTTTGCTTATTTTATCAGAGAAATCGATCTTCAGGTAGGCACAAAATAAAATGGCCAGGCTTTTTATAAAACTATGGGATGTTTCTTGAAAAAACATGAGACACACTGTTGAATGCTGAAATGAAGGCTGAGCAGATTTAATGCTTCAGCCAAGAGTTCTCTGGGTTACATTAACATAATAGTAGCTGTTGAACAAGCAAACTACCAGTATTTGCTAAGGGACTCAGGCAGCTGCTGCAATGAGACATTGCAGACAGGGAACATCACCATTGCCCCATCTTGTGCAACCCAAATATTTCCAAGATGCATTCTCAGAACCCCTCTGCCACTCTTATTTTCAGTGCTGTCTATTTAAAAGGTGCTTAAGGAAACTTTTTACTTCACAAGAGACATTCCTGGAGAAACTGTCTTTTCCACACTTTCCTGCTCCTTCATAAGGCACAGGTTCTTCCACCTTCCCCATTTCCACAGCACTAACACCCATACAAAAACTTCTGAGCTGGAAAAGACGTACCCAAAACACGTTTTTTCTCTTTTCTGTGTGATTTCACAGCTGGAGATGAAGACAGCCAACACTCTTTGACCTGTTACTCCTCCAAGGGCTGTATGTGTTCTGCATCTGGCAGTGGGACAGCTGCTGCTTTAGGACTTTGCCCTTTCTGTCTCCCTTATCTTTCCTTCTGTCATCTGCTTATTTTCCATTTTTATGATATTCTTTTTTGGTAGATAATAATGCCTTTAGGATTAGTGCTGGCAAGAGGCCAGGACAAAATGGCAGCACTAATGACTTTTGTTTGAGTTAGGGTCACTGTGAGATAATTTGGGCCATGGGCCTGGGGCCCCATTTTCCCATGACATTGGAAAAATCCACACAGAAAAGCAGACACACTGAATGCTTCAAATCCAAACCTCCCTAAGCACCTCCTCTTGGGACACAGCTTGCAGAAAAGAATGAGCACTATATTTCAACACCTGTGGATAGGACTTGAGATGGGCTGTACTATTGATTATCTTTCCACATAGCTTTTGTTTTCAGGAGCAGAATCCAGCAGAGAAAAATCCATCTCTGTCACTTCCTACCCACTCAGCTCAAGGACTTCTCGCTCCCAATCTTCCCTTGGAGGACACAGCCTTGCCCAATGCATATCCAGGCCACTTTTTTCCCATGTTGCCAAAAAAAGCACTCTTAATGGGAGGTGCCCACTACCCACAAATTTTTCAGAAGGGAAGGAACTGGCCTTCAGCGTTATTTTTCTTGTATTTTTCCCCATTAGTTTTCAGAATGTTTTTTTTCTTAATCCTGAAGGCTGCCCCAAAATGCTTCTCCTCTGAACAGGGCAGCAGGACAATCAGTTAAGGGAATAAGATGCATCTCTTTCCCACTGTCCAAAGTGGGGAAATGTATCATTCATCATAAACAATGCAAAGCAAACCAGAAAGTTAAAGTTCATACGCTGTTAATGAAGACACACAGCCAAAGTTGGTTTTTTTTTCGCTATACTCAACCAGAAACTAACTCTCTTGGAGAGATTTTATTTTACTGTTAGAAGGCTGTGAAAAAGTAGGTAGGGGAGGCTCTGCTGAAGTCTGTTTTAGTTAAGTATCCATCTAATACCAGGATACTCTGCATTTGAAACCAAACCTCCTTCCCCCATGGCCATGACCTGTATCTGCTCTACAGAGAGCTACAGATCCCAGTGGCCTCCACCATGGAGGCTGCCTGTGAGCCAAGGGTTGATGTTTCAGATGGCAAGAAGCCGTGGTAGGTGTACACAGACCACAAGATGTTCTCTGTGTCCCAGCAACAACAGATTGGGAAGCAAGAAGAAAGCCACTTGGGAAAGGAAGAACAGGGAGTGGAGAAGGAGAAACAGCAGCAGGAGGGGGTCAATGCAACTTGTCTGGCCACAGCAAAGGCTCAAGTTTTTGTGTGAAGGAGTGCTTGGAACAAGGTGAAGGAAGGACTCTGGATCACAGATGGAAACAGGGCACAGGGAGAGGCAGCCCTCAGAGCCAGGCAGGAGAAGGTCAAGGATGAAAGGATAAGGAGCCAGCCCCCATTGCTGCCCCAGGACAGCCAGGAGCACTGACAGCACGCACAGCAGCCATGGGGTGAGGAATGACAACAGAAACTTCCAGCAGTGGGTGTGAAGCTGTGAGGGCGTCTCCCAATTAATCACATTAGCCTGCAAAATCTACCCCATTCTGGCACAGGGGAATTTGCTCTGCTCTAGATCCAATTCTGGTTGACCAGAACAGGGTTGTTGATCTGTGCAGCCCCAATCAACACTGCACAGGGTTTGCAGTGGGTCCCCACCGTAAAGAAGAGGAAAGCATCGTCTTGCCTGCCTCCAAACTGCCACAGACAGCAGCATGAGCTCTCAGCAGTATAGGGCTCTTCCTATCTGGGGAGATGTAACACTCCCTAGACTAGAAAGAAAGCCACAATACTGCAGATGATTGGATCTTAAGCATTTAAAACCATATTTCTCACCAACCACAACCAAAGGCACATAGCAGGTTTTCAAAGGACATAGCTTGCTAAGTGACATCTGCAAAAGGAATCACAGAGAGAACAGGGAGGAACAGCACAAATTAAAGTCCCATGGCCTTCTTCAGAACTCATTTCGCAGGTTCTTCAGAGAGCAGCACCTTGAAATTGTGAGGTAGGGTTTCTCCACTAACCCAAGACAAAACACACCAACAGAAGGTTATGACTAAATTTTTAAAGTATCACAGGAATAATATAAACCATTGCTGTGATTAAAATTTAACATTTTAGGTAACATACTTAAATAAAATGCATTCAAGTTCTAAGAAGAACTTTCTAAATTTTCTAAAGGTAGCCAAAGTCATACAATAAACTGTAGGAAAGGTTATTCATTCTTTAACACAACATTCAAGCACAAGCTGATGAACTAAGGCTGGACATAATGCTTAACACAAAGAGATAAGATGGAACCCTACAGGGAAGCTGGAACGTGAAGGGTTTAGGTTGCTTTCTTGATTTTCAGGCTCTCATTTCCTACAGCTAAGGACTGACCAAACTCTCTTCGAGCCTCTTTTCTTTATGAGCATATTTGGAAAGCTGACACTGCACCATGGAGAAGGGTGACTGTCTGGGAAGTACTTGTACCAGCATGCAGAAATCCCTGCAGGTATGTGCTTTACATTCTTGCTTCCACAGATGACTTTTCTATGAAAATGCCTAATGAACTTGCTTAGCGCTAGCTCAAAAGCAATTTTCAAAGGCATCTTCCTCCTGTATTTTGAGAGGTTAAAAAAGGCATACTTTCCCATGTCTACCTCTGGAAGACAGTGGCATTCCACAAGGCTTAAAGCAACTTGCAAGGACTCAGCTGGTATTTTAGACAGTTCAAAATAAAAAACAGCAACTACTTAAATATGCTTTGTTGAGAAATAAGACCACTTTCCTCATTCACATTAGGAATGACTTCATTACATTCATACATATAGTGTAACTTTCTGAGACTGGATTCTAAAAAAAAAAATTAATTATCAGGAGAAAACAAAAAAGAAGGATTTATTTCTTTGCCTATTAAGAAAGGTGATTGGTGATAGAGTGAGAAAGACCTGCCTTTGCCCAACCTTTCTGCTGATGAACTAGGAGGTGAGCACAGGACAACTGGCCATGGATGGTGGTGCACAGATGTATTGCACCTAGACCAAATCTATCCTTGCAATTTAAGTATCCACCAAAAAAAATCCTCTAAAAACCCCAAAAAAACCAACCAAAAAAAACCCCCCACAAACAAAACAAAACAAAACCAAAAAACCCACCACCAAACACACGAACAAACAAACAAAAAACCCCAAACCCAAACCCAGAAAACATTCTATGTGCAACAGCACGATTTTGCAACTGAGCCCAGGTGATTCTGTCCTGACAAGGTGTCACTGCCACTTCTGCTTTAATTAGGAGCACGTTTTTGAAGATGCTATGATCTGGAGACTGTCATCAAGTACTTACATAGTCATCTTCATGAAGACCTTGCTTCTGAACAGAACTTTTCACTTCCAGGGAAAACTTCTCAAACTCAGGCTTCACAGTCCTCAGCAGAGTGACAGTTTGTAGGTATGAGTATGCTTTCTTGGCTTCAAGGTCATGTTTGTCTCCTCTTCTCCAAGAGCCATTTCCTAAAGAGAGAAACAAGCATATTTCCAAACTAAGTACTATTATGGGATTCCTTTTTCCACCCAAAAGTCCCCTTTTCTGATCGCTGGAGATGCAGTAAAGTATAGAGGAGAACTGACCCTTCTTCAAGGTGTGCAGGAAACAGGGCAGCAAGGAATAGCTAAGAAGTAAATGTGCAAACCAAAGAACAACTCTACTCCCACACTGTGTTTGCTAATTTTAAAAGGGTGGGATAAATCCTAAGGGTGAGATGGCACCTTGGAGCCAAACACATATGCCAGATCCCAAATGCAGAGATATTTAAGTTAGAAGAAGTGAGGGAGTATTCAACCAAAAAGTTTTTGTTTCTCATCACTCCTCCTGGGCAGTCAGAAAGGCACCAGGGAAGTCAAGAGCATGATCATCATCCTGAATGGGAGGCAGATGGTGCAGCCCTCCCACGGTGGTCAAGGACAACACCATGTGTGCCATGGCTGCCAGACCAGCCCTGCTTTTAATGGGAAAGGAATACATAGAAATAAAATGGAATCCTGCGCCTACGCTGTATTTACACGTGTTTTGTGTCACAGCAAGGGAACTATTTAACTCAGACCACCAGTAAAGAAACCACATTTTTAAAGAGCAGGATAGCTTACTGGTTGTTTATTAGCAAAGAAGTCCTTCTGACAAACAGATCCTGGCCTTAGCAGGCCCTGAGATCCTGATCCAAACCTTCAGAAGGTCAGTTTAAGAAAGGTTGATGTTGTTCTGGAGCAGGTTTTGTGTTATTTGATGTAAATGATAACTTTAAAAAGGCTGGAGGGAACAGTGGTAGCCCTAAGCAGTGAGCCTTTAAATGCTTACAAGTAATTAAAAACTAGACAGTCTTTATTTTTGAACAACAGCAACAAACTCCATTATGGCTAAATGAGCCAAGACAAAAACTAATGCTAAAGTCTCAAGGTGACCTGGACGCACACAGGAACCTGAAATCAGAGAGAATGTGGTTATTTTGCTTGGGTTGAGGACCACAGTGTTGGATCAAGAGAAACAAGCTTTTTGGGAGCAGAGATGTTAAGGGAGATGGAGTACAGGTAACAAATCCGTGGTGCCCCTTGCAGTGCTTCCCAGCTGCATCACACGGCTGCCAGAACAAACTCTTGGACCTGAAGGAGGTAAACAGAACTTGCTTTTTGTCCTCCCAGCACCATGGCACTGCTGCTGGGACCTAACTGGAGATTTGCTCTGCTTCCTCAGAGAACACAAGGGAAGGAGTAAAGGCCCTGCACTTCTCTGGGGGATAAGTCTTTTCTCCTGCAGCTTTTGGGTCCAGGGCAGCACCTAAGAGCACAGGGCAGGAGACACAGGAGTACCTAAACCTTTTCACCTCTCCTGTCCACCCCAGGAAAGCCTTATTTACCATAACCCAGCATCACCTAGGACTGTAATCTTTCGACATACAGTGAACTTTGCTATTTTTTTTAGTGATTTAATTTTCTTAGGAAGGAGATCTAGATACATATGCCACAGTTTAGGGATTTATTTCCCAATACAAGGTCAAAATCATTTACACAGAACCCTATTCATCACACCCAATGGAGATACCAGATAGCAGCTAACATCCCACTGTCTGGCTTTGCCACTCTTCACTCCAGTGCCTGCACCTGCTCTCTTTACTGTTTTCAAAGAGAAAGAAATGCACATCTGGTAGTTGTAAGCATGTACATCTTGCTACCTTCCCCAAAAGAGAGTGCAAGCCCTGCAGGAGCCTCAAAGCTGAAAAGCTTCTGCCCTAGCTGGGCACCTGCATTTTAGAGGTGCAGGATTCAAGAAGTACAGCAGAGACTACAGCATGGATGGCTTTGCTACAGCTTTTCATTTGCAAATGAAAACAGCTAAAAAGTGTGAGATTATAGAAATAAAATTAAAAAAAAAAAAGAAGAAGAAGGTGATCCTGGCAGAATGTAACTTTCTGTCTTGGACACTATACATGTTTCTTCCTTAAATCCTGACACTGGGACTGGGGAAGGTTCACTTGCATAACAGAGTTCCTAGAATAATTTACATATTTAAATTCCTTCATAGATTATTTTGTGGGAGGTCATCTTGTTACAATACTTGTCTACAGTTATTGCAGTCTTGGCATTTAATAAGCCTGGTCTTCTGAAAAATTAGAAATATTCAGAACAGAGGGCAATAACAAACTGAAATAACACAAAGACAGTGCCAATTGCCCAATCACACTCACTCTTGGGTTTTATGCAGCACAAAACCTAATATCTCCAGGCATTGGGAACAAGGATTTTGCAGGGAATTTCTCTGCACTTCTCTTGTGTTTGCTTTTCACACGCAATGAACATCTGCACAAAAGTCAACTTCTGATGCACAGTCATTTCACTCTTCTTGGGAAACACATCCACAAGCAGAAAAATTGGTTTAAAACAAATGTCAGGAAATGCCACATTCTAAGTACACTACATCAGAAGTCAGACAGTTTTCATTAATTCCTCAGAAAAGCTACAGGAAGACTGGACTACCTGTGATGCAAAGGAAGGTGGTGATGAGGCTCCCACATTGGCTTTGATCTTGATGTACAACTTTATATTTTAGATATCTCAGTGATTTCCTTCTTATCTGGCAAAATGTGGCATCCTTTAGCTAATCTTGATACGTGTAGCAGTACTTCTGTACATATCTAGATCTCTGAATTTATAGTTACATATCTCCAATATACAGTGTCAGACAGAACTGTTTGCTGTGAAATAATCTCAGAGGTAGTAGACGAGTAACAGAAAGTTTATGAAAAAGAACTTCCAATTAACAGATACATTTAAAAAAATTACTTTTTTTTAAATTCAGTTGTTTCTGTTGGTCAGCCTTTGCAGCTTAAAGAAAGTAAATCTCCAAACTTTTCCTTTTTTCTCAACTCCCACTTGGTTTTTAACTTGCAATGGATTTGTTATTGTAGTGGGTTAGCTAAAGCAGTCTGCAGGAAGGAAATTATTTTCTCTACACCTGCAAAAGAATCTGCTCCTTTCAAGAGCCATGTTATAGTTCAAAAAAATTTGTCCCAGCTTCAGCCATCTGATGTTTGATCTCAGGAAACACATTGCTCCAATATTACTTCGAATTTAAGTGAGACAGCTGCACCAGTTGAGAGCAGGTATAGTCCCTGCCATGCACTGATGTAACACACAGCTACAATTATATTTTGGCATACAGGTATGTCAGGTATATTTCAAAAAGCAAATGCATTTAATTTACATTTTCAACATGTTACATGTTTTAGTTTGACAAAAATGACCACTTTTACTTATGGGTGTAAACAGCCACTTTGATTCACTCTGCTCTAGAAAATTTGGACTGCCTGTGTGCCATTCAGTGCTTTCCCTTTCACACAGCATGGCTGAATATTTTTGCTGACAGAGTCTGCAATCAAAAGGTAAATAAATCAGACATGTGGATGCCCCAGCACAGAGGTGATTTCTGGAGACCCAAACCTAGCAGCTGCCCACAATGCTGGCTGTTGCTAATTACTCCTCGCAGCCATCTGCTCAGACCACAGGTCACCAGGCTGCCAGGAATGCCCCTGCCCAGAGAGCTGGCAGTCACCAGGCTGGGGATGGTGTGAGTCACCTGAGCACACACACCGCAGAATGGGGTACCCACACCATAACCAATGCCTCTGTCTGGTGATACCTCCCTAAAGAGTAATTAAATAAGTAACTGCTGCAGCATATTTGGCATCCTGTGACCCACCCAGCAGCAACTATAGCCACAAGGTCCGTTTCATTCCCTGCAACGCCATGGCCCAAGAGGAAGGTAACAGCAACAACAGGGAGAGACAGTGGTGTTTTCCGGGACTCAGTGCTGCGTGTTTTGAGGCTAACAAATCTAAAAATACTACCAAGCTTACAAAAGACTTTGCAACACACTTGGACAAGAAAAACATTACCATATGATGAGCTGTTGAAGAGTTCAATATTGAAGAAAGCATAGTCCCCGTTGGTCATTCCTTGCCGATGAGCAGCCAACATGATGTTCCTGATAGTGTCACCGCTGGCACACATGATTACAACTGGAAGAAAATGAGAAACATAGATAAGAAGCAGCTCAAGAACTTCAGAGAACAGCCTGTGAAGCAAGAATGCTGCCAGAGACAGTGACCTCAGCTGTCCTCCCAGTTTTGCAACAAACATGAAAACACAGATTGCAAACAAAGCTGATTTCCCGAAGAGCTGACGAGACAGGTGGTGAACACAGTGAGGCTTCCTCTTCCCTTGTCTCCTCTATAGATAATGAAATAGAGCCTCTGTGTGATCTGTTTTTTTTCACCCCTGCAAAATGTGGTAAGTTCTGGCTGCAAATTACTTTAGCTGCATGTATTTGTAGACTAGACCACAATCACTAACCTCTGTTGTTATTTCTAAGTGGACACAGGACAAAGATGGAGACACCGTGACTTTACCATTTCAATTTCCATTCCATTGAACAGTTTGATGTAGACTGAACTTGCCCACATCTCAGCTACTTAATATTTAGGTATCTGGCCTAGATTTTGTTGCCTCTCTGCACTTAAAGGAGAGCAGCACCTGCGCAGCAGAGACAGTGGTATGAATCTTTCCATAACGTGAATTCCTCTCCAGAGACCATACAATAAGCCTAGGCAACAACCTGTGATGGGATGCTTAATGTTAATAAACGGAAAAACCAAGCACCATTTTATAAGCCACAGAGCCCCATATATCACAGGCCAATAGCTAAGCAGAGGCTCTGCTGCTACGAAGAACCCTACAAGCCCACAGGTGTGCTGTGTGGACACCATGACCCACACTGTGATGATTGTGGTTGGTAGGTCTCCTACCAGTTCTGCTGGGCAGGGGGATTACTCCTCTTGCTACTCCTTCCTTCTGCAAAAGGAAAGGAGAATCTCAACAGGTGAGATCTTCAACAACAGGGAGAGAACTCCCACACAGCATAAGTTATACTGCAGGCTTTTACACAGGTTCACAAGGCTACAGGTATGAAGCTACTGAGATCATAGGGAGCAGCAAAGTGCTTCATCAGTGTGTGCTTTGGGACTGTATGTTACAGCAGAGGCAGAGGAGATCCTGTCAGCACAGGGATTCAAAACCAACTGCACACACGTTTCCAAGAACGCCGTCACGCATGGCAGGACTCAAAAGCTACAATAACGTACGCAAATATTTTCAACCCAACAATAAAAATGAATCAAAACCGCATTCGGCTCTTCTGGGGGGAAGTGTTTTCTATTATAAGAAATGAAAACGCCAAACAGGCCAAATCTTTTCGCACACAATGAATCTTCTCCCATCGCCTTTCTGGTTGGATGCCATCACAGGCATAAACCTCCAGATGTGCCGCTGGGATGAGTCATGTTCAGTACAACCCCATGCTTCAGGAGAGTTATACCGTGCATAGCTCTGTCCTACTGATTATGGCAGAGTCATATAATAATTTCCAGAGCAACAGAGCAAGACATATTTCATGACCATTGTGAAGTATATTAGCATGAAGGAAAAAGAAGAAGAAAAAGATTTTCTTACAATAAAATTTGGACCAAATCTTTTCCAGATGCACATCAGGAATGAATTTGTCTCACTGTTCTTAATTTCAGTATAGGTGAGAGATTTCCTTTTGAAATGTTTCCTTGCTGCCCTCCCAATTCTTCCTTGACTTTGCCTTTGCAATTCACTTCTATCATAAAACTGTAATCTGTAGATGGTATCAAAGGGATTCCCACAACACCAATAAAAGAAGTTGAGCAAAAGGAATAAAAGAAAGAGTGTGTGTGGGGAACTACTTTAACATACATTAAATCATATTTTGTAAGCCTCTAAAGGAATGTAAGGGAAGTAATATTAACTGTTTGGAAGGGGTTTCTAACCAAGCAGGAAAGCAAAGATTACATATTTCAAGATTCTGAAGCAAATAAGCTATGGATATGTTTCTCAAAATCTTCCAAAAATGTAAATTATGTATTTGACCTGTATCTGTACCTTACTAATGTGTACGTACAAAGGTGTACGTGCAAACCCATACAAAATGTTCTTCCTCCACCATAATACACACAGACCACAATAATTCTAATACTCACATGCTGAATTTATTGACTAGGATTGTTGACTCATCCTGAAAATACTCTGGAGTTTAATTCCAGTTTAAAGGAATAAATGTTCCCTTTGCTATACACATCCCTTTTACTACCTGCTTATACATTCAAGCACAGGCCTGCATTTTTGAACCTTACAGTAAACCTGAGCCTACAACATGAACTCTGCAGCAGGCTCACCTGAGCCTATAAGGAAGCTTGAACTACTAATGAAATTAAGTGCAGACAAACACTTAACATTTATTATCATATTTTTCATCATTATTTTTTTGTCACTCCAAGACTTTGCACATGGCTTCAGGGACTGAACACACAGTCCCTGGTACACAGGGGTGCGTGGGTGAGTGTGCCTCTTCCTCCCAGGCACCTGAGAGGTCAGTGCAAACCCCCAGCCAGCAGCAACCTAACCCCTGGGGCCAGCCACTGTTCTGGCTCCCACAGGACAGCTGGCAGGGCAGTTTCTGCCCCAGCTCTGGGAGAGTTTCAAGCAAGAATCCTGTATCTGCTTGAAAGCCCACACCCAGTCAGGGAGTTCAGGGAAGCCTGATGACTCAGGGGGAACCCCAAACAGCAGCAGTCTCTAAAAACTAGAGAAGGTGAAGGCTTAAAGCCAAGGACAGTGTCACAGCAGATGTGACACAGGAGTTGTTAAAAATTGAAAACCAACAGAGAGAAAACATCTCTAGAAAGTGCTCTGGACAGTGTGCTGTTGCCTACCAGCCCTGCTGCTCCTCTGGGGGGATCTCCAATTAGTTCCCAGGAGAAATCAAGACCTTGACTGGTCTTCAGACCTGATCTGGGGCACCCTCCATATGATGTATAACTCTTAAAATACTGTGGTAACCTGAAAGATGCCATGAGCACTAGGGCCAAAGGAATGTGCCACATGAGTCCTGCAGTCCCTCTTTAAGGTCAGAAAGGCACAAGTGGAAGCTGGAGGGCCCCACGTGAGTGGCAGGAGTCAGAGGCCAAACGAAGACATGAAATGGAAGGAGGAACCCCACAGGGCACAATGGGGAGAAAGAAGAGGGCCGCTTCTGTTCAGTCATTTGCAAGTTACAGAATTGTGAGAGATCAAATGTCTAAGCTCAGCAAAGCATTTCAGACCAGGCTGAAAGCAAGCTCTCTTCCCTGACTGCCAGCATGGTGTGAAGAGTGGGGTTGGGGTGAACACTTGTCTTTTCCTGCTGTAAGCAAGCCATAATGCTCTCAGCATCAGGAAAGCCACACACATTCACTTGACAAGCGTCTTTCCCCACACTGTGGTTTCCTGCAGCACTGACACATTTATTTCTCTCCATTCATGATATTTCCCCAAATGGTACTTAAAAGGAAAGCTCTATTTTAAGCACCTGCTTCAGTGAATATGGAATCATAGAGCCCTATACTGTTAGACCTCAGTTATCTCACACACTCCTGCAACGTTAATGATTGCACAGCAGCGCAACATCAGCATGCAAGGCTGCTCCATCCACAGCCTACAGCACCATAATCCCAGTTCTGCCTGCCACACACAGCAGGATCTTTATCTGTCCAATTCTGATGCTATTTTAACACTCTACAACAAGATATGAAAGAATTCTACAAAGGGTTTTGTATATCCATGGCTTTCTTGGAAAATACCTAGGACTTCAACTTCACCCTGCAGTTCACTCCTGGAATACATCTTTTCATTTTGTATGACTTATCAGGGAAGCCTGTGGCTGGTTAAACCCTCTAACAGAAAAAGTATTTCTGATAAGCCCATATATCCTCACACTGCTAGGCAAGATCTCACTTTAAAGTACATCTAACTACAAAACTGGACGTTCCAAAGCACTTTGCTTTGCTGCTCCATGATGATAAGTAAGTTTATCCAGCCCAGACATGACTGTCCCAGATGTTTTACAAGCCATTTATCTCCACAGTGTCTTGCTAACTGTTGGTGACAATATCACGGCATGCACTCAGGTCTTTCACATGCACACATCCCCTGAAATTGACATTTCCCCTAAATGCATCTGTTATTTACGAGGCACTCGACGGGGCTTCCAATGGCAGAAGTCGTGAAAAGGTCTCCAGCTGCAAGACGCAGCGGGGTGAGAGGAAAACATATTTTTTTAGTCCCTGAACTACAGTGTCACAGCAAAAATCTCAGAGAGTAAGAAACAGATTTGCTGCCCTGTAGACGTGGATAATTTTGGGTAAAACAGACCGCCCGCAGAAAGCCGATTTTTTACCACAAAACCGTCCTAGGGTGGTCCCCGAAGGCAAACCGCTCTCTAGGCCGTCGGGAAGCAAAACTCTACTGAACCTCTGTGGGCAGAGATTTCCTCCGGGCTGC
>VZTR01015546.1:65997-107330 GCA_013400775.1 Chaetops frenatus
TTACCCCATCTTAGGATGCTGTCTGACTGAAATTCTCTGTTTCTCCAGATACATAAACTCTAACATACTTGGGGGAGAAATAATCTTCTGTGTTCCTGATTTTCACATAGTTTTAATTGCTTTGACATTCAATTAATTAATTAAACATGAATAAACTATTCGTCTTCTGCTTAAACAGCTGACTAGTCTAGTGGCGTACACAAGGTGGCACTGTAAGACTGTTTTAGCAGAGCAACTTCTGCATTGGAAATAACCCTTCCAGCAGTAAGTGAATCCTAAGTCAGGAGAATATCAAAAGTAAGCATCCTGGTTAAAAAATTTTTTATTCCTTTAATTATACAGTTTTGAAGTTGCATTGAGTTACTGGTGGGTTTTGGTATTGACAAGTACATATCAATGTATTCACATGCATTGATTATGTGAATTTTTTAGGTTTCTTAAGAATAGTCTTCTCAGTTTGGACAGATTAAGTAGGGCTTTTTAGAAATTTCATTGATATCTTTGCACACAAGGACACAGAGCATTTATGAAATGGCTTTTAAATCTTTCCCAAATATGCCTACACCACATTTGAATTTGTGTTCTCATCTAGTAAACTGATTCTGATTTCTCTATTTGTATGCCTGTTGAATCAGTTTTGGTTTATGTCTTGTAGGTAAAATGTTATAGCAGCTAATATTTAGTAATTTTTGTATTTGATTGGAGGAAGACAAATACACAGGAAACTTTGTTAACATTAATTAACTTTACACTTGCTCCTCATACAGTCTGGATTTGAAATTAAATTAGGTTGTAAATAATATATTTTGGTCAGAAGCTCTTTAGTGACTAGCTGAATTCCAATAAACTGAAATTGGGATGCAAAATTGAAAGACATTTAGACCTTGAGTTATTAAAACACTGATCTGTTTGTTTAATACATAAATTAAAATAAGGCATACTGCCTCAACACATAGCCTGTTTTATACTGGTAAAATGATGAGTGAGTGAGCAACATAATAAATAAATAAGGTCAGGACACTATAAGCCCACTGTTTTCTGTAAAAAACAGTTTCTCTGTCTAAGCAGTATCATAAGTGTACTCAGGATTTAAGTGTTAGATGCAGAAAAAAGAACTGGCTTGGCTCATAGGTCAGAACAAGTGTTACTGATTAATTAGAGTTCCTCCTGGTAAAGGGTCTATCGAACAGATTCTTGTCCCATGTTCAAGCCTTGAATTTGTAACATAAGCTACAAAGTCTTCAAATACTGCATAATAAAGAAGTGTGCCACTTTGAGGCTGAAAAAATCTCATTTATGGGGAAGCATGTTCAGTTCTGCATTTACATTCTGCTGTATTCATTCAGTGAAAAGGCCCATGAAAGTTCCAGATTGAAACTCAAAAAATACAGTCTGAGACATTAAATGTAGTCCCCCCCAATATATTATCTTTACTCATGCTGTTTTAGCTATAACACTTTTTGCATCACAACCTGCAAATCACTTAAAGCCTCATGAAGGTTGAAGTAAAACTAAGCTGTTTAAAACTGCATGTAATTCTTCTGCATTGAGTGAAACTTCCCATCTGAAAACAATGAATTTCCTTTCAGAGGGGAATGCTGGTCTCTTAACTGTAAAAGTTAGTGTCTTTTTGTTCTTCAGATTGACATTCAGATTAAGGATGCCATTGGCCGCTACCACCAATGTGCTACAATTCAGCTTGACTTCCAGTTGCCAGTCAGATTTAACCTCACCTTTGTCAGGTAAGCACAAAGGCTGGTGGTTTTAATTTCTGTGTAATCTAACTTTGGTGACACTTAGAGGCATAAGATTGCATCAAGAAACAAAAACCTTACAAAAGCATTTCTTTACAGCCATGATGGCAATGACAAGACAAGACCAGTCATCATCCACCGGGCTATACTGGGATCTGTGGAGAGAATGATTGCCATTCTGACTGAGAACTATGGAGGCAAATGGTAACGTTGAGAAGTTTTTATTCCAGTTCAAACAAACTCTTCATGTAGGAGAGAAATCAGCCCCAAGTACTGGAGAATTGAGGGTCTGTTCCACTCGCTTGCTAGGGCAACATGCCTAAGGATACCACAGGGCAGTTTCCTCTGAACCACCTTCCTTAGGTATGAAATGATTCAAGATACAGTAGATTCTACATTATACTGCTCATGCAGGTGCAGCATACAGCTAATCTGCCCAAGGCATATGCTTCCCAACGGCTTTTGCAGCAGGACTGTCTTGCATAGAGTCATTTATGTAAGTGATCTACTTTACCTGTGTAAATACACAGTGGGAGTGACCCCTCTGATTATGACAAGACTCAAAAGTAGAAGTTTTCCTGCGCTTAGTCATTAGTGAGCTCAATCAGTTAGGCTTTGTTATCTGTTGTAAAACGCAACAGCAATCTTCCAGTCAGCAAGTGCTCGTGCCCACGCTGCAATCTTTTAGACTCTCAGTTCTTTTGGGAAAATAATTGTAATGAATATAGGGCTCTCATCACCTCTGAACCCAATATGTGCAGCTGGGTTTAAGAGTCTCTTGTTTAGATTTTATTCCTCTCTGTAAATAGTATTTTTCATACTGAAAAAATACTGAAAGCTATATAAACTTGTTTTGTTTGTTTATTGAAGGCCACTCTGGCTGTCCCCTCAGCAAGTAATGGTGGTACCAGTGGGACCAGCGTGTGATGAGTATGCTCAAAAGGTGATGTATATGGTTTCAGGGCTTTGTTTTCAGTATACTATATCCATCTGAAGTACTTAGTTATTAATGATTAGTAGTATTTATCTCAGAGAAGTATTCCAGATTCCAGTATTTGCATATTACACTGAGTCATTTTTATATCACAGCAACAGTTAGCTGCTGAAGTTGTAGATCTGTCTTAAAGATAACCTGAGTTAGATTTTGCATATGTGAATAACAAATGTTCATCTTTGTGAGACTTTTATTTTTGGAAAATTTAGTTTTTCTCTTGTTCAAATCTGTCTTAACCCTTCAGGTTCTTGTCCTCCATGGCCATGTACATCTTGCAGAGCAGTAAGAAAGATGAATATGAAAGATTGCATATTTAGCATCCAGCACATCTTTTCCTGTAGTTTTTTCAAGCACATTATATATAAATAAAATAGTCTGCCAAATTTAAAAAAAAAACCTCTTCTAATCACTAAGCTCCACCATCCTGTTGCCTTTTACAATATCAAACTCAGCCCAAACCTTAAATGTTCATATCACTACTTATTTATTTATTGTGTGTATGGTTGCATGATAGCTGATGTATTTTAATTTCTTGAACTGGGCTCATCTCCAAAGCCTGAACTCATGACAGGGCCTTGGGTTTTAGCGTTCAGATAATCTGAAATGGTTTAAATCTACAAGTCATGAATAGTACATGGTCATGAATATCCGGCAGTGACAGTTTAAATACTTTTTTCCTTAGGTCAGGCAGCACTTTCACGATGCTGGATTTATGGCAGATGTTGATGTAGATCCTGGGTGCACACTGAACAAGAAGATCAGAAACGCTCAGCTTGCGCAGTATAACTTTATTCTGGGTAATGTATTAGTTACTTTGTACTGGCTGGCCCCTTTGTTACGGGGTTTGAGCATTCTGTGAGCAAGGCAGAGAGTTGTCATCAGTGTTTTAGGTCAGTTTGTTCCTAAGAGTCTCCACTGCACAGAACCTCGCCTACTGACATCATAGGCATTCTTGGCTTGTATAGCTGTCCCTGAAGGGAGATCACTGTGACCCAAGGCATTATTGATGCATTTTGCTGTCTTCTGGTCAACAGGATGGGGATAGATATGAAGTCTCTCATCCTTTATCAGTCAGATTTTTAAGTGATTTTCTGTTCTCCTGACAATTTATGCTCTTACTTCTACTTCAGCAAAAGAAATATGTTGCATTGCATTCAGCTGTGGTACACTTCTAAACAAGGCATGCATGCATAAGAGAAGCCTCTTTCAGAGAGAGTGATGCGGTGAAAATTAGAAACTCATCCTGAAGTACATGATTTGAAGCAGCATGTTAGTCCTGTCGTGTGAATTGGGAGTCTAGCATTGGCCTTAAAAACATCTGGGATCCATTAGAGTAGAGGGAGCCTTTGACAGAGGAACTCTGCCCTCCAAGTACTTGACAGAGTTGTCATTTCTGTTAATTCCTTTGCCTCTTGGTTGTTTCTAGTTGTTGGTGAAAAGGAGAAGGCAAGTGGAACGGTGAACATCCGCACCCGAGACAACAAGGTGCACGGGGAGAGAACCATTGCAGACACTGTGGAGAGGTTGCTGCAGCTGAAGTGCTCTCGTTCCAGACAAGCTGAAGAAGAATTTTAACACCATCTGCTCTACCTGGCATACAAGGAATTTGTAGTTCTTCTAATCTAGTTAACCACACAGTTTTTGTTCTGAGCCAGATTTGAAGTATATTTCACATTTGGACCTCTTGCTCATTTTAATGGGGATCTTTCTTTAGTCAAAAATGCCTCTTTTTGTATAAGAAAATCAAGTTTTTCAAAAACACTGAAGTAAAGTTTTCTGGCTTCTAACCAATGACAGATGAAGCAAGATGAAATGACTTTTCTGTGACTGCAAGGGAAGATTGAAACATTAATTAGGGGTATCTGTGGCGTTCTAACTGCCCTGTTACGAATAACATACATTTTGATAACAAATGTTTTTCATGCCAGTTTAACAATAGACCTCAGGCTTAAGAACCCACATTGTAACCATGTGCTGCAGCAGCAGCTTCCGGAGTGTCTCCATGAGCAAAGACAATGATAACCTTGCCATCCTGTCTCATATTGACCCTCCAGAGCTCCCAGTCACGCAAATGGGGACATGAACAGCGGCCTCCTGCTTCTGTAGTGGGTGGTGCCTCTGGGTGGTGTCTCAGCTCCCACAGTGTGGCACTCCTGACTCCACAGTGGGGCCCTCTGCCGCAGGGCATTGGGCTGCTAAGCAAAACCTGCTGTGCCCTTTTCCAAAGGCAGTCTCTGAAATGTGCTGGCTCTGCCGGTAAGGTCCTCAGAGCTGTAGAAAGGGGATAACACTGTCTGGAAAAAGCAGGGCATGGTAGGGCCAAAGTAGCAGCTGAGGAAACCAGTAGTATTAGGATCAAATGGTATTTCTGTTCATGTCTCTGAGAATGTATGGAACAAAAAAAGGTAGTGATTATTTCTTTAAGACAAATGCTACTTCTCTATTTAATAGGTACAGTCCCATCCATGGAACACTTCCCAAGCCCCTAGTCCAAGGCATCCTGTAATTAGCAGCCATTCCTATCTTACTGCTGAGGGATCTCATCTGTTGGTTCTGGGTTTGATTTGGGGTTTTTCTCTACATCTGGCTAACAAGAGGCAAATGTCTGTCACTGACAAAAAATAAAATCTTGGTCTGAGGTTTTTTTGCATCTTTTTTATTTTATTAATCTTGACTAACTTGAACAGTGTCAAAAGGTGGTTGATAACAGTTCATTTAAAAAAAAAAGAAAAAGGCTATTGCTATAGCCTAAGCAAAGATCAGGTAAGTCTGAGGACAAGTTTGGACTTTCACCTTTTGAAAACCTTCATGTCTTGTCATTTCCATTATTGTCTGGGCAGAAGCATTTCATCCTGCCTTTTCACACCTATTGTTCTCAGGGGTGATGGTCACATTTTATCAGCATTTGAACCCTGAGTGAATTCAGACTCAGCAGACTGTAACCCCAGCAATTTTCAGCAAAATCTATTTCAGCCTCCTTTCATCCATGGAGATTAAAGGTTCCATCTAACTGCTGTGGGGAAAAAAGGGGGAAATTGGTTTTTCACTGCCTTGCTGCTTTCAGAGTTACTTTTGCGAGGGTGGTTACTTTCTGTATTTTGTACCTGCTCTACTTTGCTGAGAAGTGACTGCTGCCCATGCGGTCACTGCAGCGGAAGCAGATGTCAGCTACCCCTGGGGCAGAAAGACTGTCAAACTGGTGAGGCAAACCCGGTGTAGATACCAGCTGCCCAGGGTGGAGGAGCCACTAGCTCTGTTTCTCTCTAGAAACTGTGCTTCATACTGCCTCTCCACTGGTGTACTTACTGATTTTCAGAGAGCTCTCCTTTCCTGTTTTTGGGGATCCCTGGGCACAGCAGCATTAAACTGCCCAGGTTGTGTAACGAGAAGCTGGTGCTGTAAAGCAGCAGCTGCTGCTGTGTGTGGCACAGCAGGTGTCAGTTTTGGAGAGGCTGTCCCTCTCCAGCAACCTCATTTACTGAGATTGTGCTCTTAAATACCTCTAGAACAATGGATATGAGCTATGTGCATACTTCACTGGGAACACCAGCCAAGGTACGGTTCAGCAGAGCACAGAGCTCACCCAGGGTGGCGACAGGACTGAGGTGTCAGCCTCCAAATCAGGTAAGTGCAAAGCTGCACTTGAGTGCCAGCTGCACACATGCTCTCTGCTGAGTTCAGTTCTCCAGCTGCCAACAGCTGGGGATGTGCTCAGAAGCAAAGCTGGCTCCAAGGCTGTGCTCCCCCAGCCCTCTCCCTGCTCCAGCAGCAGCCTTCAGCAGTGTTCCTGATGGCTGCATCTGGCTTGCAGACACCACCACAGGAGTTAAGGGCCATAAATCTTCCTCAGCAGCTGAGGGCTAGTTGAGCACATGCCAACCCAAGCTACATGTGGTATGCAAGTATTACTGTGGGTCAATTGTCTTACTCTCTAAATAGTGGACAGCTGAGGGCCTGTTGGGTTCTCCTTTATGGCAGTGGGCCGCATTCCGGTGTGTCCCCTTGAGTAAGGACTCTCTCTGCTCAAGGTTAATCCTTGGGGCTGGGAGAATCCTTGCCACAACAGATTCTCAGCAAGTGATTAACAACATGCTAGACTTTGAGATATCAGCTAAGTGATACAAAGGATGGATTGTGCACATGTAACCCTTTAGACAGAAGCTGTTGACTGAGTCTGGGACTAACTAAGCCTGGATCCAGCTGCACCTAGAAAGGAGTTTTGAATGCAAGAGGGTCCTCCCTGAACCTTATAACTCAATGGCAAGCAGTGTCTCCCTACAGTAATTTTGCTTGACCCTGTTCTCTATGCAGTGAAAATCAAGTGTACCTTGCCATGAATCTTGTGAAACGCTCGCATTTATGATCAAACTTGGTTAAATCACTGTTTTACATTGATAAACATATTGCTATTTCTTGCTTACAAGTGAAGTGTAGTACTTCATCCATAGCATTGGCCCGGCCCAAGCAGCACATTCTCCCCCTTGGTTAAACCAGAAGTCCTCTGAACAGTGGCTTTGGTCGCTGCTTATCATCCTTGGTAGGATAAGCTCCCAGCAAAGTACTGTGTGTGTCTCCTAAGGCAGGAGGATGCAGCGTTGGTGTCATAGATTGGTGGTGGGACCACTTGTCAAGCAGGAAAGAAGCTTTTATATAACTTCTTCCAGGTTTTGAGAAGGCTGAAAGCCACTTCTCCCGTTTGGCAGAGCCTGCTCTGATTACCAGCATTAGGTAAGAGAAATACAAGTCATTTGTAATTTGCTTTTCAATCTGTATATCCCTAGTGAAATTTTCTTGGGCATTACCTGTGGAGTATCTGGTCAGGTACATCTCCAATGCTTTACTTAACAGCAAATTTAGTTTTCACAGAATTACTGAATATGCTGAGCTGAAAGGGCCCCACAAGAATCATTGAGTCCCACTCCTGGCCCTGCACAGGACTATCCCCAAAAATCACACCTGACAGTGTTGCCGAATGCTTCCTGAGCTCTGTCAGTCTTGCTGCTGAGATCACTTCCCCAGGGAGCCTGTTCCAGTGCCCAGACACCCTTTGGATGAAGAACCTTTTCCTAATACCCAGCCTAAACCTCCCCTGACTCAGCTTAGGCCATTCCTTTGGATCCTGTCACTGGTCACCCCAGAGAAGAGATCAGTGCCTGCCCCTTTGCTTCCTCTTGTGTGAGAGTTGTAACTGCAGTGAGGTGTCCCCTCAGTCTCCTCTTGTCCAGGCTGCGCAAAGCAAGTGACCTCGGCCACCCCTCATATGGCTTTCTATCCAGACTCGCTGCCTTCCTTTGGACACTCCCTAATATTTTAATGTCTTTCTTACACTGTGGTGCCAGAACCACCCCCAGCACTCGAGGTGAGGCNCAGGGTTGTCCTGGCCCAGGTGCAGAATCCCAGGTGCACTTCCCCTCGTTGAGCTTCATGCAGTTGGTGATTGCCCAGTCCCCTCATTTGTCGAGCTCTCACTGCAGGGCACCTCTGCCTTCAAGGGAGTCAACACCTCCTCCCAATTTTGTATCATCTGTGAACTTGCTCAGTGTCCTTTCCAGTCCTGTGTCCAAGTTTGTGAAGATGTTGAGGAACACAGGGCCAAGCATGGATCCTGTGGAACCCCACAGGTCACAGGTCACTGTAACCCTTTGTGCCCCACCCATGAGCCAGTTGCTCACCCATCACAGGATGTGTTTATCCAGCTGTGAGCTGGACATTTTGTCCAGAAGGATCCTGTGAGATACAGTATCAAAAGCTTTGCTGAAATCGAAAAGTGAGGAGGCACATTGAATGACGGGGAAGGAAGATACCTTATTGATAGATCGTCCAACTATATACAAATAATGTATGGCAGTAATTTCTGTAACTGTCAGGAATCACTGTGCCAGGATGCAGTGTTCTGTGTAGCTCCTCAGAGCTGCAAACTTCCCTGAGTTTCCTCTGGACCAGAGCCACCTGGATGCTGCTACTACCAAAGGTAATTCCACTGAGGTGCTTCCTGTCATGTCTTGGGATGATAATACTAACTCCATTACACCACTGGATCAGTCTGATGCAGTTCCAGTATTCAGATTCAGTCACATATCAATTTCTCTAGAAGCAGTGCAGCATCACCTTTGGGGAGAACCCAGCTGAGAGATAAAATGTTAGTTGCTGTAGGCACCTTTACTCTTTGCCTGACTACATTTTTCCCACTCTATCCAAACCCAGCCCTTACATGCTCCTTGATAAAAGGGAATTGTTTCATTAAGTCTGATTTTTCCCTGGTGAGACTAGGCCAAGATTAAGTGGTCTTTGAAAACTCATTTGAGGTCTTCAGCTCGTGTCCTGTGTAATTTCACGATTGCCTTCTCCATCATTTCTGAATTGCACAGCCATCTCTGGCAAAAATCTAAGCAATTGGCCCTCAAATCTGACAATGATAAACTGACGTGATGAAACTAAGAATTGCTAAAGGCTGCACTTATTAAAAAAAGAGACAGAATTTACTGATTGGTGCTTAAAGAGCATTTCCAAAACCATTTAGCCTTTCTGCACACTAGTGTTTTCCATCTGCCTTGGGCAGGAGTATTCTTCCACAATTGTCTGGATATGACTGATGCCTTGTTAGCCACTATGATTGAGCCTGCTCATACAGAATGAGATACATTTGGACTTGCACCCTAAGGTTTTTGTTTAATTTTTTTTCCTGTAGGACAGCCTCTGGAGCAAGGCATGCTTTAACAACTTCTGATAAATCACTACAAGAACACGTGCTCAGATAAACGGGTGCAGCCAGGGACGTTTTGTAGTGTTCTCAGACATTGAGGGTAAATCATCTGGGCTACACGTTTAGTTTCAATACATCAGCTATCTGTATCCCTCTGAAAACTACAGCCTTCAAACTGGATCACAAAGCTCTTCTCCAAACGAAAAAATGCTCTGAGTTGCACAGAGGGTAGCTGTGAAAACTGGGGAAAATACCACCAACAAAACCTAAAGCACCCCAAAAGGAAAAAAATCTATCCATACCTATATGCCAGTTAACCATGACAAAGATTCATCATGGGACAGCCTTGTCTTCCCCAGAGTCTTTGAAATTGCCTCTCTGAGATCCCCACAGAGACAAGGAGAAACTGGAAGGAAGCAGAGATGAGAGAAGAAAGTCTGGAACAAAGACGTGCCGTGCTCTCCCTGTTGAAATCCAGATGCAAAGTACAGCTAAGCTCCTTGGAGTCAGAACATCCCACCCTGTGAAAGGTTTATCTCACTAGATTAGAAGAGACTATATTCACTGCTTGCCATTTTGGGGCTGACACTTGTAACACATTTTGCTATCCATCACAAGAAGAAGCAGGCTTTTAAACCAGAGTTCTATTCATTTTATTGCATTCCTGAAACATTACTCTTCATTTTTGAAACACTCAGAACTTATCCTTGTACTCTGGGTGTGTATGGCAACATCAGCACAGGTTAACTTAATAGTCTGCAGGAGCTTAGATGCAGAGTGACAATCTAATCATGTTTGATGTGTGGTTTTCCAATTGCATGCTTCAGGGACAGACTGTAACCTGTCTATTGGCAATAAAAGGAAAATTTCTCTGTTTTTGCTTTAATGGGATACAGGCACATAAGGATGGAAAATCTCTATCCCCGAGTATGTGCAAGGGTGTCAGGCTGCACACTGGAACAGCTTTGAATGAATATTATTTTTTGGAAAGACATCTTTTGTTGGTGCACTCACTGAAATATCAAAATGGGTGGAATTACTAAGCATGCCATGCCAAGGTGCCATTGCCAACTGAGATTTAATAATAATATAATGACATTTCTTCATAAACACTCCATTAACTGTGAGAGATCAGATCACACATAAGTATTCTGTGTTCTGCTCCTCACATCAGGACAGGTAGTGTCAGAAGAGGGATCAGATGGAGTCTAAACACCTTCAGATCATACTAATAGGACAAAGAGATCAAACAGAGAGTTTATTTAGGAGAAATATTTATTTCTTTAGGATTTTTAAACCATTTTATATCTTTGAACAGATAATCCTTGAACTGACTATACATCCACATTATCAAGTTTCTCCTTTCTGTGTCTAACTTTTCAGCATCAGCAGGCCAAGCTATTTGTATGTCTTCCTGCCAGAGATTTTTCTGACATTCTTCACAGGGTAGAAATAAGGATGATTTCAGAATGTTTGGGCTTTACTTTCCAATGACAAGTTTGTTTTGCTTGTTTTCAGTATTAGCCTTTTTCCACAGAATAAGACTTTCAAGCTCTGACTAGAAACGACCATCAAACCACAAATCTCCATTTCCTCATATGATACAGGAGCTTGTGTCATCCTGGATTTATAGGTGGGAATTCTGCAACCAGCTGCAGCCTGGCCCTGAAGTACCTAAATTGTAGAGCTACTGTCTTACTCCTCTTGAAGCTTGCTACTTGTCACAAACTGAGTCCCTGTCCCAGATGTGCCATTCCCTCATTCAGCTCCCTCCTCTGCTTGAAGGGGTTCAAACCCAAATCCCCAACATCCAAAGAAGAGTGTATTGAGAGTTTGGGGTATCTTCTATATAGAAAAAGACATGAGAAAAGTAAAGACAGATAAAACAGGGCCTGCGCTGCCTAAGAGATCTCAGACCCTTACAGAGGATTTCAAAGATGTTTATACTTTATAGAAAAGAGATGCTCTCTTCTCACCATCAAGCATACAAAGCTAGAATGTTTCAATTTCTATTTTAATGTATCTTGAATTGTCAGCAGCTAACTACTGGGTTTTCAAGATGCTTCATGTAGATCTTGCAAAGCACAGAGTGCAGTACTTCAGTGTATGGCTTTTTGTTCCCAACAACATGCTCTGCAAAGCAGCTCTCTGTTCATAGGATAGTCTGTTATCTTGTAATTAACAAACTCATCAGAACCAGTATCATAAATCACTGATAAAATTATTTCAGTCATCTTATGTATGCGAGATAAAGCACGGGGACTATAGCAAGCTCTCACTCTGATTATCAATGTTTACAAGTGAAGGGAAGAAAGTAGCAGCTCTAGTTTGTGGCATCAGTCTGCACATGAATTAAGATACACCAAATAATGTGATTTTGCCTCCTGGTCATTGAAGAAAAGTGAGTATTGCTTTACTAAGAAATAATGCTACCCATAAAACTTTAAATGGAGAGAGGTATCAGCATGTATTTCATATTTCATTTTCAGCATATCTCATCCCAGTAAGTGAAGAACCTGCTGGAGGTCAAAGCACTGACAGCATTCTTGTCCCACTTTGCTTTATCCCACAGGATAAAGCACTGCCACTACTGGGAAACTGCAACGGAGCACATTTCAGCTTTCCTGAACAACAAACAGGAGGCAATTGGGCTTGGGCTGAAGTGAGAGAAGGAGAAGGATGCAGGAATTGTCTGAGAGAAGGACAAGAGAAGGAGGAGACAGCAAATAAGGGTGTGCTTTTAGACTCAGACCTGGAATGGAGAAACAGTGTTGTTACCTGCTTGTTTACATTTCTGTGCCACTCTGCAGTCAGCACAAGGCAAGGCTCCAGGCAGAGGCAAAGCCGAGCTCTCAGAAGCCATCTATTTGCATGCTTTGCTTTCCTCTTCACTTTCCCTTTCACAAATAGGCTTTGTCAAACTGCAGTAATTACACCTGAAATAACCAAGGTTCAAGTGAGGATGACCAAGGGAGGCTCTTCCAATACCCTAACTCAGAGCCTAGTGAGCAACTTCTGAAAATCAATTTTCCTTTTCAGCTTTTACCCAGAGTCCCTGACTAACAGAGAACCTCCTCCACAACATCATCACCTGTACTACCAAATAGGATATGTCAGGAATTGTATCTCCATGGCCAAAACTCTCTCTTCCCCTTCCCTCAAGTGAAGACAGCATGCTCAGTGTGCTTCCTGACAGCTGTGTGCTCCAGCTGCCTCCCTGGCCGTGCCCAGCTGTGCTCAGAGCAGGGGCCAGTGCTGGGCTGTGATGGAGAATATGCTGACCTCCAGATACTGCAGAGTCAGGGACCAGAGCCTCAGCCAAGAGGCTGAGCAGGGTGCAGTCACCACACGCCCACAGCTAATCCATCTCTCTTGTTCAGACTAGTGTTTATGGGCTTGCTGAGCTGGGGGCTGCTGGGAAAGCACAGACACCTCTGCCAGGGCTCGCGGGGTGGTGAGTGTTTGCTCTCCCTGCTCTCCTGGCAGAGGTGCCACTGTAGGTAACAGAGGAAGTGACAGTACAAAGCTGAGCTGCATGTGTCAACCCAAAACAGGGGCAGTGACAGCTCTGCTCTCATATGTGCCACGAGCTGCCAAATGGGTCCTCTCTGCAGCTCCTCCCTCTCCCCCAGCACAGCTGGACAGCCAGTTCATTCTTAGCTTCAAGCCCTTCTGACAATACCATTTGGTTATGGCCTATCATTTATATTCTCTTTGTTATGTAGCCACCTTTTGAACATGATAATATGAATCTAATTCAATTATCTCTATCACAGACAGAGACAAAACGTATCACAACAGAACCAGAGCAACCTCAAGAAAACTTCTGAAAATCTTAGTTCGCTGACAGCTGACCTGTGCAAGCCAGGGGTTTATGCCAGCTGAAGGAATAAATGTCCAACTCAAAATTATCACAGAAAACCAGATTAAAGTTTCAATTTCCTATCCTCAGCTCTATCCCTTCATCACAGGGTCAGCTTTCTTAAGAACTGTCCTGCTGATGTGGCAGTAAATCTTATGTTTAATAAAATAGCATTAATGTGGTGCCAAGGAACCTCAACAAGATCAAAACCTCATTGTTCAAAGCTGTACAGAAGCAGGCTGTACAGTGAAGTGATGGTGATCTAATTCTGTGGGGGCACCAGGAGTGCACAGCACTGCACTAACTTAATCCCTGTCACCCTGCACAGCCCTGGAAGAACTGGACCTTCAGGCTTGGAAAACAGGGCTCTGCTCCCCACGCTGCACCACCTCTTCTGTTTGCTCTGCCAAGCANGCCAAGCAGCATTCTTTATGAGATCCCATTTGTTAGAAGAACCAGCAGCCATGCCTGTTTGTGTGTGCAGGGGTGCAGGGTCTGTCTGTAGCACTGCAAACAGCCACAGCACACTGGGATTGCTGCTTCCTGTACACACTCTTCACAGCTGCCAGTACAACCTGTTCTTTCACATCAGAGCAGCAAGTGGATCCCACTACCAGCCACAGAAAGAAAAGAGAGACATGGACAAAACTTTTTTTTTTTTTTTGTTTTGAAAATGATGGGGGTTTTCTGCTGTTTAAATTGCAGTCATTAACAGCCCTTCTTCAAGTCACTGCATAGTTTTATTTAGGTCTTGAGACAGTCACTTCCTGTTTTCAATGGCACCACTGGCACCTCAACTCTTTAACACCCTTTTTTCCCTGATACTTCAAGTGCTTGTTTGCCTCAACAGCTACCCACCATCCATTGAGAGGAGCCTTGGGAGCCCAGAGAGGTGCTGCTTCAACAGTTGCAAAAGTAAATATTAATCAATCAAACTGTCCTTCTCTGGTCTACCTTCATTTATGGTATGCCAGGCCCATTATTGATTCAGTGCTCAAAATATCAGCAGTGCCCTCAAACTGTTTTGATCAACAGGGGGTGTTCAGCTCTTCAGAAGACAATTATCTTCAGAAACCATAATGGATAATAAAGTCTGGAAAAAACCAAAATCTGACTCACTGATTACTTTTGCCCCACTGCTCATCAGCAGGGCCTTCAGCCCTGACACACCCACCAAGCAGGCAATTTTCACCACACTTCATGACCAAGCACAATTCTGGAGGGAGATGAATGTGTGCTGAGGGTTTGCAGCCTGTCCTGGGGTTATTACTGTACATAACCTTGTGCACTGTTTAGGCACCAGTTTTCTTGGTTGGAAGGTCTGTCTGAGCCACTCACAAGGGCTTGATCCCTCTCCCCAGTAATTTATTATAGAATTCCAGAATGGCTTGGGCTGGAAGGGGCTGTAAAGGATACCCTGCCATGGGCATGGGCATGGGCAGGGATGCCTTTCACTTGACCAGGTTGCTCAGAGCAACATCCAACCTGGCACTGAACACCTCCAGGGTTGGGGAATCCACAGTTCCTCTGACCAACCTACTCTTTACCACTCTCCCAGTAAAGATTTTCATCCTAATATCTAATTTAACCTAGCCTCTATAAGTTTGGAGACATTCCACCTTGTACTACCGATCCAGACCCTTGTAGAAGTCTCTCTTCACTGATCTTGTAGGTTTCCTTTCACTACTGGAGTGACACAACTGAGTCACCCCAAAGCCTTTTCTTTTTGAGGCTGAAGAGTCCCAATTCTCTCAGTCTGCCATGCACGGTGCTTTGCATGCAGCATCAGTTTTTCTCCTTTCTTTTCTTTTTTTGCTCTGCTCTGTTCTATTCTGTAAGAGCAACTTCAGAAGTTGGGTGAACGATGAAGATGTTGCTACACAGCTCTGGAGTATGCAGAAAGATCCATATAATCCTCTTGAAAAGGAAAAAATAGCAATTTACTTTTTCGTTTCCTCCCTCAAATGGTTTTCAGTCTTCATGGTGGAGAGATTTTTCTCTCCACAGCTCTTTATTATTATTGGACTTCTGCAGCACTATGAAAAGAGGCATTTATAGTTGACAAGAAGCATTGCTTCTCAAGAGAATGGAAGAGCTGGTGGAGGAGAGGTGCTGGGTAGGGAGGGGAGCATCACCACCCTCAGTAAGAAGTGTAACAGCAGCACACAGGAGTTTCATAAAAATTAATCTCAATAAAGAACTGCAGCCCAGTAGTTTTCATCCTTAGATATTACTCAGTGCAAGACAGGCTGGTTTTCTTTTCTCCATCTCAGTTGCAAAAACATTTGGCTCTCAGTTACCCTTCAGAAAATGCAGAATGAGAAGACTGAGGACTGAATTATGACATGACATTATTTGTTTCACACTTTGAAAAGGGCTGAACCTGCTGGGTACGTTTCTGGTCCGTTCTTGCTCTTAACAACCTCCTGCTTTTGAGTTGCAGCACTGTCAGCAAAGAGATTGTTGTGAATACATCTTTAACTACTCTAGGCTATCTGAGAGGCTACCATCAGTGGAATGGTGTTTGGCAAATCAGTGTTTTGCATTCACCAACCCCAATACCTACCTGCTGTCTGTATCAGCTTTAGCAGGGCTTTTGCCACTGTTTTCTGTAGCATCCTTATTGACAAATTGGTGAAGCATGCTAAATGGGTGTGAGAGGTGTCTGAATTAAAAGGGCTAAAAGGGCTGTGATTAACAGCAAAGTCTGTCCAAAGGGCAGTGGCTGGGGATGCACCCTCAGGCTAATACTGGGGCCAGTCCTGTTCAATGTCTTCATCAGTGATGTGGATGATGGGACAGTGCACCCTCAGCATGTTCACACTGTGAGGAGCAGCTCGACACCAGGGGCTTGTGCCACCATTCAAAGCATCCTCAGTGGGCTGGAGAATTGGGCTGAGAGGGGCCCCAGGCAGCTGGACAATGGGAAATGCAAAATCCTGACTCCCTGTGACACCAGCACAGGCTGGAGTCCAATGGACTGGGAGCAGAGAAGGAGCTGGGGACGAGGTGAACGTGAGCCAGCAGTGGGTCCAGCAGCATCCTGGGCTGCTTTGGGCAGGGCACTGCCAGCAGGTCAGGGGAGGGGATCCCTCCCCTCTGCTCTGCTCATGTCACACCACGGTGAGACACATCTGGAGTGCTGCACAAGGTGGTGGGCTCCCCAGCAGAAATAACATGGATGTACTGAAGGGAGCACCATCAAGGGTCACGGAGATGGTGAAGGAAGACTATTGGGAAGAAATCACACATGCTGCTTCAGAGGTGATGGAAATAGAATCAGCAGCAGGTGGCTAGAAGAGTTGAGCTGGAGACTGGAAAGGATACACATGCAGACACTTGTTCAGTAAAAATCCCTGCACGGTTACCAGAAAAGCTTTGAACTTGGAAACTTAGCAGTAATGAGAATTTCATCCAAGGTTTATTTAGTTCTACATTGAAGCTTCATTCAAAATTATCCAAAGCTTTGCAAAACTGGTTTTTTTGTGTGAACGCAGATGGAATTCCAAGAAAATAAATGTTGTAAAGCAATTTGAATTTCATTCCTCAGTTTAAAAATGGGGAAAGGGCAAACACCTCGCTGCTGAAAATCCTCTGAATTGCTGTTCAGTTTTAATCAGCTTCTTCCTCAAAGGAGCATGACTTAGTACTCGAGGTAGAAATCAAGTTCCACACATCACATTAGGACGTGTTCAGATGCCACAGAGAGCAATTTCATATGAATCATGGTTTGAATTGCATGTGTTAATAAAATCCAGTGCCATGTAACATATAGCATATAAGACCTATTTAACAGCACAGAGCAATAGTGAATGATAGCACAGCTCATCAGTTATCACACAGTTCCCCTCCAGTATTTATGGAGGGGAAATACAGGCACAGAAAGGAAACTAGACAGGGTATCGGAGTTAACACAATAATTTCAGAAACATGTTAAGAGTTATTTCTCAGTAGTTGCTAGCATTGCATGCAGGGTCAAACAAATGGACACAGGTCAAGGTTTTAATTGCTTGTCAACTTTTCAGTAAGAGCTTTGCCACATCTTTTCTCTGAAAATTATAGCTATGATATTATTTTTTATTTTTGTCTAATAAGATATCACTCATTGTTTAACTCACATGTTTTTGAAATTAATTCTGAGCTTCTCATAGTTGCACAAAATATCTTCAGTGAAGCATCTTTTTACTTATTAGAAAGCTCCTGAGCAGCACAATTTTGAACTGCCTTGACATTCTGAGTTCAGTTGTTATTTTACAAGCTTGGTACCATTGACATTTGAAAAAATATTTTTTTTGTATAGAAAGAGGCATTTTTGATCATAAAATGGCTCAGAGCCTAGATCATCAAAGATAAGTGTTCCCAAAGTAGTCAACTCAGAGGCAAATTTTTCCTTATTCACAAGCTCGTGCATTGTGACACAAGGGGAAAGTAGCAAGTCCTTCACTGAGACAATGAAATTCCTCTTCTTATGGAAACTCCACACATTTTGACCTCATTTTATCAGTCACTAGTGAATACCACGTTTGAACTTCCCATCAACCTGTTGCCTGACCATAAGTCTGTGGCTGTCTTTTTGGGATCCACCTGGAGGGATCACAGCTTAGTACAACACAGGCAAGTAGATCCAAAAAGCACCTGGATTTATAACTGGAGCTCTGTCACCTGGAACCTCTCACTATTTTCCAGAACTCCAAGTTGCCTTCTTTTTGCTCCAAACTAGCTGCAAATAAAACAAAATACTTCCCCTTCTAAGGTGTTTCTGAGCTAGACTAATCTCTCTAGATCAAAAGCAGCTCTGTTCCTGGCTTCAGCTGTACAGCTGTACATAATTTGGGATTATGTGCTCAATTACCACAGTGATAAGGACAGCTAGCTCCCTTGCCAGTTTTCCCTCCTTACTCCATTTGGTTTTACTTTGTAGGAGCCATGGCCAACTAGTGGTCCGTGGGGAAGAGCAGGAAGGCCCTGGATTAATCCTGATGTCCACCAAGGCAGCACAGTGGGGTTGGGATGCATCTCTTCTAACACGAGCCTGGAGCACCCCATCTTTTATTGCCGTTTTCCCTGCTGACCAAATCTCCAGGCACAAAGAAGTATTGGCTCAGGAAGACTTTTAAACCCAGGATCCATCACATCCATAAGCCCCATTTTTGATGGCCAGGTTTCATCCAGCTGAAAACACTGGGCCTGAAAGCTCCTGGCCAGCAGCATAGAGGATGTCTGAGGAATATTTGTGGGCTGAAGCTTTACAGTCAGCATATCAGCCATCACTGTGTGGAGAAGCCAGATGTTTTCTCTGCTGTAGCAAATTCCAGGAGTGTTGCTGTTCTGATCCACTCTGTAGCTGGATGGAAGAGCAGCCGCTTAAGTTTTCAAAATTCCTATGATTTCAAATGCTTAGTTAGAGGTGTCAAAAGGCAACAGAGAAGCATGTCCTGCAATGGAGCTCTATGAACATTTTATTTGATTTCCTTCCCATTTTGGATATTTAAGATGGCAACCATCCATTTGACCCGAAGATCTCTCAGTGGTTATGCTAACAGAAATCTGACATCAAAGGCATTTCAAAGCTGTTGTTGAGCATGTTTTAAGTGTGGCTTGAGGTTGAAATTTCAGTAAAACAAAGGTTAGGGCTGTGCCTTATGCTAGCTTGATTCTCCAGCCTGGTACAACCACAGTCCTCCTTGACCTTCCAGCAGAAAAGCTGGGTTAGATGAGGCAAAATACATCTGTGAGAAGTTTTGAATTGTCCTGTGTGGTATTGTGATTGCAAAAACTACCACTATGTCAAAAAAAAAACCACATTCAGGATTCATCACAAAAATAAAATACAAGGGAAATGTCAACCAAAAACTTTCAAACCTGTAGAAAGATATTCTTGACATTAAATATCTTTATTGATGGTCTGGAAGAAAACCAAAAATCAGTGCAGAGAATATTTTCTAATGAGACAAAAACTGGCAAGACAGTAAATGAGGAAGATTGGTTAGATAGGGTGAACTGGGTCACTGGCTGAAGTCAGTAGAATTTAAAAATCTACTTTCATAAAGAAAGGAAAAGGAAAAGCAAAGATGAGCAGTCATATATGAGGGGGGGGCTGTATGCTGAAGTTCACAACATTGGGAAATACCATCATAGTAATGGCAAACTGAATTTGTGTTTATAATGTAATGGAAAACATGTAATAACTAAAATTTGACCCTCAAAAAATAACAGAACACCAATGTTGTGTGCAGTGACAAATCCAGATTTGTAAGTTTGTGAATCTGCGCTTCAAAGTTAAATTTTCAAGTGTCCAGAAAGAGCAGAAAAAATTGAAGTCGATGGAATAAGCTTGAAGAAACTCAGTGCATTTATCTCATTTAAGGGAAGAGAGAGGGGATTTGACCACAGTTTGCAAGCACCTCTCTGAGAAATAGATTTTTAATGGAGGCTGCACCTATTCCTGGCATGGAAAGAAAGAGCACAGTCCTGAGTTTGGAAGAAGATACAGAAATGGCAATTAGCAAAAGGCATAAGGCTTGAAAAATTAGTCATACAATCACAGAATGGTTTGGGTTGGAAGAAACCTTAAAGATCACCTTATTTCAACCCCCTGTTATGGGCAGGGACACCTTCCGCTAGACCAGGTTGTTTAGAGTCCCATCCAATCTGGCTTTGACAGGTGCTCCAGCACTCTGATCATCTTTGTGTCCCTCCTTCTGGGCTGACTCCAGCAGGTCCCTGTCCCTCCTGTGCTGGGACCCCATCTCTGGATGCAGAGCTCCAGGTGGGTCTCAGCAGAGCAGAGCAGAGCAGAGGGGCAGAATCCCCTCCCTGCCCTGCTGCCCACGGGGCTCTGGATGCAGCCCAGGACACGTTTGGCTCTCTGGGCTGGGAGTGCCATGGCCGGGGCATGTCCAGCCTCTCACCCACAGCACCCCCAAGTCCTGCTGGGCAGGGCTGCTCTGGGGCTGTTCATGCCCAGCCTGTGCTGATACCAGGGGTTGTCCCGACCCAGGTGCAGCAACAGCACTTGGCCTTGTTAAACTTCATGATGTTCCCCTGAGCCACTGCTCCAGCTTGTCCAGGTCCCTCTGGATGTCATCCTGTCCTTCAGGAGTGTGAAGCCATCTCAGCTTGGTGTCACCTGCAGACTTGCTGAGGATGCACTTGATCCTTTTTTCTGTCATTAATGAAGATATAATGCTGGTCCCACTGGATGTCCCACTTGTCACTGATGCCCTTTGGGGCTCAAAGCTATTGACCACTACGCTCTGGATGTTACTGTCCAACCACTTTCATATCCATCTAACAGATCACTCATAAAATCCATCTCTCTCCCTAAATGAAACATGTCATCTGAGAAGCTCATGAGCAAAATGTGTTGCTTTCACCAGGACACAACATCCACACAGCTCAAACTAAGAACATGGTTTTCCTTTGATCAGAACAAGTACTGTTAAGGACACAATAGTCCTCTTACCAACAATTTTATTTCACTTATCTAGGGCTAAATATTTACAGTCACTCTCTAAATAAATAAAGATAATGAAAGAGAAGAAAGAAACCTGTTGCCCTTATAGCTTTAATTTACAGTGGGTTTTGCACTCCGTATACTGGATATCTTCATGTCAGCAGGCAGCTCTCATTTGAGAGGGACAGGTGTCACGTGCTGTTACAGAGGACACACAGTGTCCTTGCTGCAGAGATTTATTTTATTGCTTCCGCTATGAAAGGTCTTCAGGCTCAAGCACATAAGAGCCCCATGTGTGTGCACAAAGAGTGGGAGTCAGTCAGACACACCCTTTAAATCTCTTTGGGGACTCCTAGTAAGCACAGAGCCAATTCAGCACCAACTTCCCACAACCACCGGCCAGTAAAATACATCCAGGGAAACCAACAGCTCTCAGTTCTGAGCTCGGCACATTTCCTGTATGAAACCAGCACAACTTATCTGGCCACCAGAAAAAAAAAGCTTTTCTGGGTTACTCTTTCTTCCCTGGAGGATTGATTATTTATTTAAACAAAACCCCCAAACAGGTCATCTGAGGTCAAGACATTATGCTGGTTTTGCTGTCATAATCGTCACTATATGCTGGAAAACTCTGTCAAGAGAAAAGACAGGAAAGGGACCCCTCCAGCATCCTGCACAAAACTGCACTGAAGGCTCTCACTCATCCAAATGTGAACTTCCAGGAAGTGGCAGCTGGTGGATGAACCACCCAAGGGAGCTTCTGTCCTGTGAAGAGCACTGACCAACATCCCTCAAAAGGAACATTTCATTTCAGAAATATTGGAATTATCAGTTTTGACACTGTTCATGATTACTCATGCAACCTGAATTAATGCAAAAATGGTTTCAAACACTCCAATACTCTTTTTTTTCAGAAACTAAACTTTCTAGCGTAGTTTGTTCCCACTGCTGCTTCCCATTTACACAGACAAACTCATTCTTCAACTAGGGTAAGGAGGACTGTCTGTGCTGGATGGAAAACTTCAATTCCAGTTTTGGTTACCTTTCTACAGTTTCAGACCCAATACAGGTCATGGCCATGGCAGTCACAGCACCAGAACAAAAGCTCCCTGAACAAAGTTTCCAGTGTATTAGGGCACTTTTTACCTCCTCACATACTTGTAACAACAGCAGTCAGTGAACCCTGGGACATGGGTTGCTCAGATTGCTGAGAATGTTTTTGTGTTCTCCATCTCACTACTCTTTGGTATACCATGAGTCCAACAAGGCAAGAAGGACACATTTCCCAGTTGGAGGGTGACTGGAGGTCAGGCAGACTGATGCTGAGTCCAAGTGAGTGTTGAAAAGGCAAAGGATCAGCAGATCCAAAGCCCCAGCACCCTCACACAGGCCAGCAGTGCCTGCTCCCAGCAGGGTCCTCACGTAAATGGGGGTGCCCTGGTCAATCAGACCACCCTCGTGGGAGGGCAGAGGGTGCCAGCAGGAAGCTTCAGCCAAAATCTGACCATGTTAACTGCAATAATTACCAAGACATGTTCTTGCTCCCATTAACTACAGCAGTATCTGGCAGCTGCAGCAGCCCTTCTGCCTCCTTGCCTAAACACAAACTTGGAAGAGAAGGATGAGCAGAAATGAAGTGACCCAGGAGCAAGAGGGAACTGTCAGCTTCCAGGTGACATGCAGGGAGCACTCGCTGACAAGAGGGATGTCTGCTGTAAGCAAACTCCTGCCTCTTGCTGGAGCCTGTGGGTGCTCACGGCCTCCCCTCAGTTCAGATGTGAAGCAGAACTTCAACTTTACGTGGCTGTGAAGCTGAGACCAGCTGGGCTCAACATCTCATCAGATGGGCAGGAGGGTGAAATCAGTCACTTCAACAGTGACAGCTGCTAGGGGGAAAAAAAAAATCTCACTTCCAGTGTGCGTGGCGTTCCTGTGGTTTGCAATGACTACCAGGGCCAGGGAGTGTCCCATGAAGGCTGGGACTAGTGACAGACACACAGAGAAAAGAATTTGCAAAAAACCACCATTCATTAACTTTCAGATAGGCATTGCAGCACAGGACAGTAATTTTATCAGCCAGCACTGTTTGTTATGAGTCTGATTCATGCTCCCATGTGTTATAACCTGACAATATTTTTACTTCCAGAGCCAAGCAACAAGGAAATTTACTTCCAAGTGAACACAGAGGTAATTTAATGTCAAGCTTCTTTAGTTCAGCTATCCTATGAAAGAGATAACAGATATAGGAGAATAAACAGGAAACACAGTATCTCTAGGACTGCCATCTGTATAAATAAGCATGTGGAGAGCCTGAAGGTTCACTGCACCTCTGTTCACAGTGAGTCCTGATGGGCTTGCAATAAAACATTCCCTTTCTGAGAGTTCATTGATCAGCTTCTCTCACCCTGGGTTTTTCCTGATGGCAGTTTCCCATTAATGACACATTCACCATCACTCCAGTATGCCAGTATTGCAAGTGGGAGCTTTCCTCAACACCAGCACCACAGTAACCTGCAGTGCTCTTTGTCCAGACTGCAGGGTGAGAGGCTGGACATGCCCCGGCCATGGCACTCCCAGCCCAGAGAGCCAAACGTGTCCTGGGCTGCATCCAGAGCCCCGTGGGCAGCAGGGCAGGGAGGGGATTCTGCCCCTCTGCTCTGCTCTGCTCTGCTGAGACCCACCTGGAGCTCTGCATCCAGAGATGGGGTCCCAGCACAGGAGGGACAGGGACCTGCTGGAGTGAGTCCAGAGGAGGCCACCAAGGTGATAAGAGGGCACCTTTGCTATGGAGACAGGCTGAGAGAGCTGGAATTGTTCAGCATGAAAAAAAAAAAAGCATTTGGGATGACCTAATTGTGGCCTTCCAGTACCTGAAGGGAGCTGACAATAACAATGGACAGATTATTTGTAAAAGCATCTAGACAGGACAAGGGGGAATGGCTTCAAACCCATAGAGGGTAGGTTTAGATTAGATATTAGCAAAAAAAATCTTTACTCTGAGGGTGGTGAGGCCCTGGCACAGGTTGCCCAGAGCTCTGGATGGACAATCCCTGGAAGTGTTCAAGGCCATGCCAGAAGGGGCTTTGAGCAATCTGGTCTAGTGGAAGGTGTCCCTGGCCATAGCAGGGCATTGAAACTAGATCATCTTTAAGGTTTCTTCCAACCCAAACCATCCTGTGATTCTACAATTCATTCTCTGATGTCTTAGCCCCCAATCGAAGCCACTGAATCACTGAATCCACACCATCTCACCTGCTTGTAACATGATAGATACAGGTAATTCCAGAGATCTGGCTAAAGACTGCCTTCCAAAACATCCAATCCCTTCAGGAAACTACTTTCCTCTGTCCCAAATCTTTAACTTTGATCTCGCAAATGATAACTTGGTGACTCATAATGGTAACACTGAATTAGCAGAAGCCCTCAAGAATCTTGATAAATTTTCTTTTTTATTAGTTTGTGATATCAAGTAGGCATCAACTGATGCCCAGATATTAAGCAAACTTTTTGTTTTCCGAGTGTTCACCACAGATTCCTTTAAAAACCCTAACACCACAGCTTACAGACTGTGGTTGGCCACTCTGAAGATCCTGTGGTTATTTCTCATTTCCAGAGGTTACTGCTGTAACCACTGCATCTGTAGGAGAGACTTGTGCTCCTTGGCTAACATACCCAGGTTTTGTTCCTGTGAGTGTGCTGGAGGTATCTGCATTCTTTCACCAGGAGAAAAGAGGAAGCTGGGATCAATCAGTGACAGGAATCAGCAGTATCCTCATGTGAGCTCCCCATATTCTACAGCAGGGAATAATGGCTGAGGAGGCTGCATGCTATAAACATGTAGCTACAAACTACGTTTCTTATTTATCACCATTTTGAAACACAGTCAGATCAGCCAATTCAAGGAAGAGAGAGGTGTCTGGCACCAACTACTGTTCTCCAGGGAACACAAGAACCCTCTGAAAACAAAGACAGAACATTCAACAGGGCTGAAAGTTCTCCTTCTTTAGGCTGCAAGGTATTGCGTTTCTATACCCACAACATTAAACGATCAGTCGTGCTGCATCAAGTGCCTCTGCCTGGAACACCCCACCTGAAATCCCTTTCTCTTACCTCATCCTGTCACCACGCTGGTTTAATTTTGAGCTGATTTCGGCAGCCAACAGGCAGCTCCTCCGGTGGGTGCGGCGTGCTTTGCCGAGCCAAGGGAGTGCCACAAAGAGCAGCAACCACGGGCTCTGCGGAGCCGTGCGCCATCCAGGAATGCCGCACGGGACTTTGCCAGGTACACAGAGCTCCCACTCACTTCCCAGATCAGTTCTTAAGAGCAGCTGTGCAGGGTGCTGCCCCTGTGGGCTGGACTTCCTAAAGTACGAAGGAGCAGCTTCCTGTGACTTGCCTGGGTGCTGTGAGGCTGAGCCCAGGGATGGATGCACGGGTGGAGTTCGGTGGCAGAGTGAGAACTGACGGTGCTCTCTGCCCAAGCCTAAACGTGCTCCTGGGATGCACATCAAGAACAAGGCTTGGTCTGACCATGTTTCTGGGCATAAGCACCAGCAGGACTTGCAAAACTTGAGAAGATTCAGGGTGCAGGGCAAGGGGTGTGGTAATATTATATTATGTACAATATTATATACAAATCTTCAATAGACACAACAGACACACGCATTGGCTGCCAAGAAATTAAGATGTATCTGCTTAGACTAGAAGTGGTAAGATTTCATCTCTTTCATAGGAAATAATGAAGCCTTTTAGTGTATATTTTTACTTAGCAACATGCCCTATTCTTCTACTTTTTCTTCTCACCCTTTTAAATGATCTCTTTTATGCTGGAGTATCAAACACCAAAATATCTCAGTGATGGGGAACCCTGGCATATAAAATATATTTTTAAAGCTTTTTTTTTTTTTCCTGGAAGTTCCACTGTACAAATCTTCTTGCATTTGAAACACAAAATACCAGAGACATAAAACATATGCAATGCCATTTATTGAAGCTTGAAACAAATATGTCACCATAGTTTGCTTTTTAAACCTTGAAATGTTAGAACAAGCTGTGAATGTGACAAATAGACATTTTTTCCTGAGCAATCTGTTGAAGCTGATGTGTCTCGGGCTAATATAATAGTATAATGATAATACACCTCTGCACTCAGAATTCAATTGAGTTTTGAGACTAATGACCATCTGGGTTCAGATCATAAATCCACCTTACTTAAGAACAGTTGTCATAATAGCAGTGGCAGTGGCACTGCTCTGTTAGAACAGTTCATGTTGTCACAGTATTTTCCCTAAAGTTTTAAGCTGAGAAACAGTAATGATTGTGTTTCCCTGGGTAGAAAGATTACTTTGACTAATGTCCATAATATAATTTATTCACTTTCTGTTCATTTAAAATGAAATAACAGCTCCCTGAAAAAAAACAATGAAGGCAGAAATGGTTCAACTCCATCCTAGCCCTAAGGAGCACTGGAAAGGACCACGACTCCTGCAGGCATTTTCCTCCCACCTGCACCTTATCCGCTCAGTCAGCTCCTTTCTCATTAGCCCACATACCTGGTGGCCTCCTTCTGCTGACCTCTGTGAATAAAGTTATGCAGGTACCTCTATGCACAGAATAATCTTCGTCCCACCCAAATCCTATAGAATGCCTCTGGGAATGTGAGGAGCAGCTGCACTGCCCACCAGCCCAGGCTGCTTGGCTGTTGGGGAACTGCTCTACACAGCACAGCCCCAGCCCAAGCCCTGCTCAAATCCTTCCTGACTCAGGTGGGACACCTCTACTGCTGCACATGATTCAATACTTCTGTGTCCAGAGGAGTAAGAACTGCCCACATTTCTATTGCTCAAAGGGTCCCCAGAAGGAAAGAAGCACACTGTGAAACTTAAAAAGCATCACGTCTGGTGTTGGCCAGCAACACCACAGGCACCTATTATTGTAAGAGTGTGTGCACACACACATGCACCACTGCAAGTCATCCCCATGTCTCTTAACCTAGCACCACGTTTTTAACAGTGGATTTTGTTTTATCAGCACCTAAAACTGGGGTTATATTGCCGTCACAGAGGTTAATATATCTAACCTTACCATGCTGCATATTTTGAACTCCCAGAGACTTCAAGTGAAGAAGTAGGTCCTTAGCCAAAGGTCACAAACCTCTGGAAAATGGCAGTTTGACCTGTGGCCATCATTAGGTTAATACATTATAGCCAGGCTGAAATACTTCTATTAACTTTCAAAAATGTCTGTCTAGAAAAGAAGCTACTGCTAGTCATAGCTCTGTAACCATAGTGACACTTGGTTTCATGACCACGTGTCCCACCATATACTGCACAAAATGTGCACTTCCCTGTACTACAACCTGAAATTCTAAGGTAAATAGGGTGCAAATCTGAGATTTTAAAAGAAGTATGAAGAACCAAGGTGTCCAAATCCTTCTGAATTCCAAAGTAATCAAAATGTCTGCTCTTGTCCAGCTCTTTTCAAAATGCCCAGCTTTGTTCAAAGGGTCCAGTCTTGGTTCCCTGAAGTTTGTTTTGGCATTTTCTTCACTAGCAAAACAGATATGCTATTTGGCTAGTGGTGCCCTCATGCCTGAGGCCCAAGCTATGCAGACACCCTTCTGGGCCTCAGATTCCTGTCCCAGGAGCCCTCAGTTCCACTATGATCATGGATTTACACTGTGGGAAAAGTCTGCTGTGAGTGAGGTGGCAGAGCAGTCTTGCGAATGTGGGCTTATGCTCTACTGAGAGATACTGGATGAAATGATAGCTCTATCACTGAAGATCTGTGTGAATTACAAAGTTTCCAGTTGCTAGTTGGCCTTTACGCTCATTGTGTAAAATTGATTTCAAAAGGTGTGAAATTATGTGAAATTTCCAGCTGAAATTCCTGCATGCCACATTTGAAGCTGCAGGAAAGGTTTAAGTCTGTAAAGTTGAATTCTATCACAAAAGTTAACATGGAATTAACAAAACTGTTTAGCTAGTCAGCTCATTGTTCCTTCCTTCCTTTTTCATTTGTCAAAGAACAGAAGGATTTCAGGTTTTTAATGCAGAAGACTCAACTTCCAATTGTCCTTGCCTACCTCAGCTTAGAAGTGTTTTGCTTTCTCACTATGTGACTCCTTTACTCTTTGTGCCTTAAAGAAGAGAAGCCATTACAGTGCTTGGTTCCTCTCTTCATCAGCTGTAACATTCTTCAACTAAATGGAGCTGACCACTAACATAAAACTGGTGGAAGTGAGAAGTCAAGAGAGAGAGAACACCTCCCTTTCCAAAGGGTAAGTGTTGAGGTTAAATTTTTGCTGCAGAACAAGCTAGTACAACCTCTATGCTCCATCAGTTTTCTGATAGCTTTTTATGTCCTGCTGACATGAATCATTCATGTCTGAATACCTGCAGCTGTGGCCATAGTTTTGACTTGGCTGCCTTATCTAATTTCAAATGGCCTTGGATAGTTAATTCGAAATGGAGAGGAACTACAGATGATACTTAAGAATGTTACTGCCTGTCTAGCAAAAGACCTGCAAAACCAATGGGTTTTTTTATACTTAAGTTATTCTATCACATGGAACATATAATACTGTCTAACAGATACTTCTGGTTTCTCCCCTAAATGTGTAAAAGAGACATGAAGATCTGGCACTTAGGGATGTGATTTAGTGGTGGACTTGGCAGCACTGGGTTAGAGGTTGGACTTGTAGATCTTAAAGGTCTTTTCCAACCTAAATGATTCTTTGACTCTATTAAGGCAGGTGCAAATGGCTTGGCTTTTGTGGTACCAAGAAATGTTGCTAAGAACATATTTGGGAACTTAACATCCCATATTTTATGGGGTTTTCAGGTTACAGCAAGACATTTGTTGCAGAAGAAAACTGTCAAGAACAGGTTATGGCTGAGGTATCCTTTAGAGGTTCAGTCAAGTACTAAGTGAAAATTTTTTTCTCCTGAAAAAAACAATGTTTCAATTCATCCTGCCCCTCACAAGCAGATATTAAAAAACCCTGCTTTTAAACTTATGAAGTGAGCAGTGAGTTTAGAGAAATACTGCAACTTCATCTTGATTCCTAAAAAAGAAAGGCAAGTGAGCATAAAGAGAACTGGCCCATGGCACAGGTATTTGTCTGTTGCCCCAAGAACCACCTTCACTGAGCACTCTTGAGTAAGCAGTGCTGGTGTTTCAAGTGGACGTTGGAAAAGAGATGGAAGAACAAGTTAAACATTCATTACAAAAAATCAGAAAATTCTTGCAAGCCTGTTTCTAGTGTCTACGCATGCCTAACAAGTACTAGCTGCTGGTACATTGTAAATTATGTTACAAATTTTGGACTATTACAGAGGAAAAAACTGAAGCAGTAAATGATGACTGATATCCCTAGGCAATGTTTTCCCAGTTTTGATCACAGATTTCCATCTATGCTGGATGGTTCAGAAAACAAAAAAAGGAACGTAAAACCTGTAAACAGGAGCTCTATTCAAGGAAACAAGATAAAAACAGCTATTGCCAAGCTGCTTGGTTGTTGTTTTCTTGGTTTTGAGGTGGTTTTCTTCTAGATTTAGTGTAATTTTGTTGTTTGAAGCCTCGCTGATCTCCCTGTCTTGCTTTGTTACGAATTTGGGGCTGACTACACGTGAAGCAGCACTGAGTCTGTATTGATGGCAGCAAGCACTTGCCAATGCCTTTCAGCCTCAGGCAGAAGTGAACTGACAGCTGGTCTTTGCTGCAGGGCAGCCCTGTAGTGAAGAAGATGACAAGAATTAGCTGCATTTTGCTGACACATTCCTTGTATTTCTAGAATTTCAAACTGCTTCATGCTAGATGGTCATGTCTATTAAAGGTCTTATTTATGGTGTCTTTCTCTCCCTTGTATTGTGGGTCAGCTCAACCTCCCTCTGAAATTCTAGCATCTTTTAGTGAACACATGACCTTCTGTTTTGGAAAACACAGCACTCATGACTGTTCAGTGAGACTTTACTTTTGGGGCAGACACAGCTGATCTATGTTTTCCACTTTGACTTTTCTGCTCATAAGGACCACCAGAGAAATTTGTATAAAGGTAATTTAAAACAGATTAAATCAGTTTTTTTCACTCCAGGCTGTGAGCCTCTAGAATGTTCTCAAGATATCCAGCCCCCTGAGCTGTAAGTTAGGGGTGGGGAAGCAGAACGAAGCTTCCCTAATCCAGGAGGAGACTGGCTTTGCCAATTAAGACACTCACAAGCCTATGGCCCCCACCCCAGAGTGATGAGGAAACTGCTGAGAGAACTTGCCACTCTCAATCACCTACCAGCAGTCCTGGTTAACTGGAGAAGTTCCAGCTGACTGGAAATTAGCAGATGTAATGCCCATCTACAGGAGGGTCAGAAGGATGATCCAGGGGACTACAGGACTGTACAACTACCTGAGAGGAGGTTGTAGTCAGGTGAGGGTCAGCCTACTTTGCCCCAGCTACAGTGAGAGGACAAGAGGAAATGGCCATCCCAAAGAGGAGGTTCAGATTAGCTTTAGAACACATTTTTTCACTGCTAGGGTGGTCAGGCATTGAACAGGCTGCTCAGGGTGGAGTCACCATCCCTGGAGGTGTTTGAGAGGCATCTGGATCTGACACTGGGTGATGTGGTTTGGTGGTTCAGGGGTTATAGTGACAGTGCTCGTGGATAGTTGGACTGGATCGTCTTGAGGGTCTCTTCCAACCTTGACAATTCCGTGANAGGACAAGAGGAAATGGCCATCCCAAAGAGGAGGTTCAGATTAGCTTTAGAACACATTTTTTCACTGCTAGGGTGGTCAGGCATTGAACAGGCTGCTCAGGGTGGAGTCACCATCCCTGGAGGTGTTTGAGAGGCATCTGGATCTGACACTGGGTGATGTGGTTTGGTGGTTCAGGGGTTATAGTGACAGTGCTCGTGGATAGTTGGACTGGATCGTCTTGAGGGTCTCTTCCAACCTTGACAATTCCGTGATTCTGTGAACTTGCTGCCACAGGAGAGGGTGCAAGCAGACAGCATCACAGCATCAAAAAGGGTTGCAACACATTAATGGAAGTTTAAATTAAAAGGCAATACATGGAGAACTTTTAATAGTCATAATACATGTCAGTTGGGAATGCTGGAGGAATATCATGGAACTGGATCTCAGGAAAGCACCAAACTCCTGCATTTCTGCTAAGTAGCATTTTTTAATGCCATTGTTGGAGACATGTTAGGCTGCATGGACCAGTGCTTACCCAGTAGGGTATTTATTTTTCTATTTCTTTTCTTATTTTCTATGTTTTATGGGCCACTTGAGCTTTTATTCACAGAATTAACAATTACTAATATGTGTAGGCACTATTTATTTGTCTTTCAGAACATGAGAGGTACAGGAAAAAAGCAGACCAATCCACCCCTAGGGCAAAACGTGTGCTAAAACTCTTTGAACAGCAGCACGAGTGATGCATCACTCACAAGAGCATGTCCGGTCCGCGCTGCCCTCAGGACTGAAACAATTATCTCCCTGTCAAATTAGACCCTTACCACTCACTTACTAATAGAGAAGATCACCCTCCAAAAGGCTTTTGAAAGCTTTTCTAGAAGAGCTCTGAGCCGTTGCTGTTCTTACCCGAGGGTACGTGCTGGATACAGCAGTACAGACTGCACATAAAGATGTGTATCTTTCTGTAAGCTTCCCCCTTAAACTGACACCTCTTTTTTTGGGCTATTGACTAATTACACAACTGGGTTCCTGGGCCTTTGAAGGACAGAGGTACAGGACACCCTGACTCCAAGAGTATTTCTCTCCACCTCTTGGATTTGGAAAGTCTCACCCTGTGGGACACAGATATTTTTACAGTGTCTGCAAGAATTTGCTTGCTTGCACTCCCAGTCCAGTACTTAGAGCTTCCACAGAGGCATCTAACTTAAGAAATGGCATCTTATTTGAACTCACTGTGTCTCCTTCCACAGACCTCACTGCAGAATGAGTTACCTACAACAGGCCAATACAAGCAGACCTACTAATTCAGTTGTGTCATCATAAATTAGGGATGCATGCTCAAAGACTGCATTCCCCATCATGGCAACACAAGGCCAGAAGCACTGGAAGAGAGAACAGCGTGGTTCTGCCAACAGAGCAGCTGAGCAGTAGCAGGCCAGGCTGACCTGTAATTACTGAGCCCACAGGACTCAAAACAAGTTGATAGATTGAATCAGCTCCCAGTTTTTGCAGAATCTCAGCACAAATGGAGAAAACTGTTTCATGTAGGTGTATTACTCTACCTGTATTTTTCCTGCACTCTTGCAGATTGCATTTCTGATATTTTGTGGGCTTGGCTTTATCCAGGCACATACGGTCATCTTCAGTTTCATTAGTTTCTGTATTCACGCATTTCACAGCTCTTTGCTGAACGCCCCCTCCACAAGAAACAGTGCACTGAAAGAGAGTAATTTTAACATACATAAAACTTCTTTTTACATGGAAATTTTGTAATTTACCAATATTTGAGCTGTCATGTGACAGGAAGCCAAAACTGCTATGTGATGCAGAAGCAATGGCATTACAGTATTCTGTGTACTGTATGCTGCATGGTGCATTGTGGCCAGATTTGGCAGGATACAGTAGAGGGTAAATAGTATAAATACAGCATCTTGGAATGTGTAAACAGAGGGAGAGGACTGTTTTCTACAGAGGAGGAAAAGAATGATTTGCAATGCCAGTCCTACAATGTAAGAGACTAGTAAACCAAATTAGTACAAATTAGGACAGTTTTTTCTTCCTGTGTTTTCTGACTATGTAAGTTAAACATGAATAACCAAATGCAATGTTAGGTCTATAAATGACCAAGATAAGATTTTTTAAAAAGCCCAATAAGGTTTTGTTTCTTTCCTGGCTTTTAAACAGTGGTTACCCTTTCTTAATGAGCAGAAAAGAACTGCCAGCTGCTTGTTCTGGCTGCACACAAGAAGGCCATAAAACCCAAACACCTTTAAAACATCTTCCTGTACCATTCTGTAACTGTACTTAGTTCTTGTGACTTCCCAGAGCATCTCAGAATCCCAATCAGTTTTAAATTATTTTTCTCTACAGATAATAGTGCCAGCAGATAAATGAGATGAAGAATTCAGCAGATAGACAATGTCAGCTAGCGAAGCACAGCACATGAAGACAGGAGTGGAACCTCTGCGATTTTTCTGCAAATTATACCCTCTCTAATGTGTACCGCTGTACATGAGACACAATAGTACTGGCATGAGTTGCACTGAAAGATCTTAAGTATTCTTGCAACAACTTTATATTGATCTTTAAAATATTTTTATGAAGTGAAATTATTAATGAGTACATCAATATGGGATTAATAAATCAGTAAAATAGTTACTGCAATGTTTGGTATTCAGTTGCTTATTTTATGTACTTGACTTCCATATTTAAGTGTTACACTAACTCTACATTACATTATGGTCATGTCCCATCTAACAGCTTTGTGTCAAAACTAACTCAGTACATTTTCTGTGTTAAATGAGACTCCAATGTTTCCTGATTTGTGGCTCCTGCTTCTAGCATTCCTTCAATATCCCATTCTGCTGAGAGGAGTATCTGTAACGTATGCAATGTCTATTAAGGAAAACGGAGGGAAAGGTTTATTAGATATTCAGTTTCTTTACAGATAAATATGTAAAGCAGATACTGGAAGGTTCCCCAAAGATATACCTCATATTTGTCAGTAAGATTTCCCGGTACTAAGTAGGAGGCTATTGGTCAAAATTCAGAATTTCTCTTTGTGTGGGCAAGTACAATATTCCCCACAACTGTTTTGCAGATCACCCAATCCCCTCCAACCGCCTCAAACAGTGGAAAGTTTCAAATGTGCAATGGAAAAACGTTAATGGTAAAACTCCTTCTTTCTTGGACAGGATAAAAATCTCAGACCTCCAACAACATCTAATACAGCAACAAAAAGTAGAAGCTACAGTATCTGTCACCTGAAGGAATGGACATGGGCTGGCTTTAAAATGCTCGGTAATGTTTTCAGGAGTTCTTCTCTTGTAGCTTCAGCTGTGCATAAGAAACTGTACTTGCCACAGGCGCTGAGGTTCAGAGACAAGCGGATAATATTACCAAATATGGCCAACTCAGGACAAAAAATAAGACAGAAATAAACTGAACCCTACCGGGCTCCAGGCCTGGTGAATCCACTGTGTGCAAGGCTGCCTGTTACATGGAGCAATGGCATCAGGTCTCCTGGTCCAGTCACAGTGCCCTTCCCGTGGGCAGTAGACGTGCTGCTTCTGCTGGCCACCACCACACGTCCTCGAACACTGACCAAACAGGGGCACAGTCAGAGGCGGGAGGGGATGAGCAACCAGAAACAGACCACACAGACAGGTGGAAATGTTCATTTAGAAACGTGGGGCCATAGGTAACAAGAACCCAGGGTCACAGGCCCATGGGTTTAGAAAGATGTATGGGCTAGCCTGCACATCAAGTCCTAAAGTCCAGACATGAAGAAAAGCTCTGCACTGAGACACTTATTCCACGTGCTTGGAAGCAGACAGAGAAGAAGTTGTTACGTGGGGAAAAAGCTGCTGCTGGCCCATCCTACTGGAAGGACTAAAGGACAGAGTAGAAGTGGCTAGACAGAACAGGCAACACAGAACTGCTCATCAGCATGACCAACACCAGCAGCATCTCTAACAAAAATTAGATTAGAAGTCATCTGTCTGCAGGATTAATCTGTAATGTTAACTGAAGAGAGAACAAGTTCATAAGATGCAGCATCTCATTTTTATGAGGTGGTTGAGGACATTAAAACTCAATCCATACAATAATTGAACTGTTTGGCAGTAAAAGTGTCATACAAAGATAGCAATCCAGCTTATTTTTTAAACATTCTTCTGTCCACATTCTAGAATTACTGATTTTTTACTATTTTTTCATGAAGTCTATAATAGAGTCTATTTGAAATACACGAAGTATTTCATACTCTGATGTGAAACACGGTATCAAATATACTTTGAATAATGCATTGTTCCTGTCCTACAAGGAATTGCACCCCTATGGACACAGCAAGGTATCTGACATCTGATAAATGAACCATTTCAATCAATTTCTATCCAGTGTCCTTAGCATAAGGACAGGTGCCAGACTTGGACTAGTGTTTTTATAAAGTATTTTAAGTGATAAACAAATGCAATCATTTGGCTGTTTTTATTTTTCCAACCTTTGCTGATTGCTCTGACAGTATACCCTGGTCCCCTCCAGGTCTGATTTGTTAATGCCCTGTAAAGAAAATGTGATCACCTCCCTTAAAAACCTGAAACATTAGGTCCACAGGGCTGCAAACATTGTGACATTTTCTCCAGAGCTGCTTTCAGTGGGGTTAAATTCTAAAATATGATCAGACCACAGACTTTAGCTGACATAAATATGTGCCTGACTGCCTCTGAGTTTGTTGGCACAGATTTATATTACAAAGTGACCCAGAAGTCAGATTTATCTTATGTCTGGTCTAAGCCTCTGCTCCATAAAATTTCAGTCCAAAAGTGTAAAGGAAAATCCTAAATTCACCATAATGAGAAGGCAACATTAAAACAGCAGCAAAAAGGATTCATCTAAATGAACGACACTTACTGATCCAACAGGATAGCTAAAAACAAATTTTCTTTCAGGCCATCTGCTTCTCCCTTTCAGGATGTGGTAACTTACAGCTCCAGCTGCAAATCACACCCAGTCCTGAGGATGATTTCTGTGAAGCCTTACGAATGCCTGTGCTAATTTTTGCAGCAGCCATACACAAGAACTCACCAGCTGCACGTCTTCCCTGGAGCACAGGTTTACCTGACGGCACGGGATCCAACAGCCGCCGTTACCTGAAAGGCAATGGCTGACTCACAAAGCTTCTTTTAAAGAACAGTACCTCACTCCAGGGCCCCACACGCCATTGCAAGCAAGGCTCTGTGTTACAGCTGGTGTTGGACTGTGGTTTATAGCCCAGCAACTGGCAGTGGAAAGGCCTGAGCAGCCGCTTTTCCCGAACATCAATGCAGTGCACGTCCCGCGTCTTGAAGCCTCCGCTGCAGTTCGCAGAGCACTGTACACAAAAGAGAGAAGGGCACATCTCCACCTGATGCTCCACTGAGGGGCTGTACCTGCCCCAGTAACAGAGCAGGAGGACAGCCTGAGCTTTGAGCATCCTGAACAGAGGGAATTTCCAGTTTACACTAACAGCAATCTGGCGCGAGGCTTAAATGCTGCGCTTTTCCTCACAGCAGCCCAGCACATGCCATCCAAGTAGCTCCCCTGATGCACTGCTATGGCCATTAACATTATGGATGCATATTTAGTTGGGAAATCTCGCCAGCCATTTCCAAAAATGCCCCCATGAAAGAGTCATAATGCAATAAATACAAAAAAAGGATTCTGCATACAGGGATATTGTCAGTTCCTTAGCTGCTTCAGAGAGAGGAAGAGAGTGAGTAGCAGTTCACATCTTCACCTTCCTTGCACCTCCATGGCACCAGGAGATTGCATACCCCAAGAACAGCCTCAGTTTGAGAGAACAGGAGGGAAGAGAGAGGCACCCTGAGCCTCACTCACAGCCTGTGAAATCACTGCTCAGCTTAGAGGTCTGCTGAGGAGCTAAGTGAGCCCTTCCAGTCTCCTTTTTCTAGCCAGAGCTTCTTCCAAGCCTCATGCAGCATCACCAGGTCCTGTCCTCAGGCACCAAACTTCTGGACCTTTCCTGCTCTTGAGGAAGAACTAAATTTGCTACCCCAGGGATAAGGAAAAATACACCTTTTGTCTTCAAGCACAGTTAAAGCCAATTCCAACTACACCACTGAAAGCTTCTCAGTTCAGCTTTCACCTTTACCACTATGATGCAATAGCAACTGATCCTGTTCTCCTTTGCATAAATAAGCAACCTTCAGTCGAGCAAGGTTCTCAATTTCCCCTAGGAGATGGAGAATAGATGGAAAGGGAATCCTCACTCTTGTCCACAGGCCAGGTTTTTGTCTCTCTGGATAGAAACAGTGGACAGAAATGATTGTGTAAGAAACTAAATACAACAGTCTCAAAATACATGCAAATTATGTCTGGCAATAAACACAGACCCTAAGATTTAGTCTGAAGCACCTGTCTTGTAGGGGAAGGGAAAAATTAAATGAGAGTAGAAGAACAGAAAAAGCCCTACTAGACTAGCAGGGAACCCAGCCATCTGGCCACGTGTCTTAAAAATGTTTGAAATGAGTAACAAAATACAATTGCCACTTATCAAGCAAGCAAAATTTAACTATTTTTATATATGAAACTGTAATTAGGTTTGTGTAGTTCACTTGATGGAAAATAAGGAGGGTAACACAAATCTGATAGGAGAAGCCTCTTGCCTCAAACTTGTTTCATAACTGGTCTGACATTTAAAAAAATTTGCTTCCTGTAATATTTTATCATTAAACCTGATTGTTAGCTATTTTTTGAGACATGACCATCATTCACTTGTTGCAGGAGCAATGACATTTATGAAGAAAAAGTGAAGGTGAAATTGTCCTACTGCAGCTAGGAGGGCAGGATGTCTATGTATCTTTTAAAATTAATTTTGAAGGCTTAAATGTAGTTATGTAAAGCCTTGGCCTTTCCTGAACTTTCTAAAGAGGCATGTAATTCCTGTAAAAATCAATTTTACGTCTAAGAGCTCAATAGTAACACAGGTTTGGTAACTATAACCTTTTATTTGTATCAATCTGCCCTCCAGCCCAATGGCAACAATACTATCCACACAAATGATCTGTACTCAAAAAGTTCGAGACACCTGTATTTTTCCTTATTAAATCAACAATATTTAAAACAGAATTTTGTAGTTTATCTCTTTTTAGTCTTCAAAAATAACCTGAGGTTTGAAATTCAATTTGCAGACTGCATGAAGACAAAATATAATAAGTTTCAAGAAGTCATCAAAGTCCTTCCAGGTGTTCTTCATACAGCTTAAAATACCAAAATGGGACTCAAGCACAATTCTTGGGGTTCCACCTAGCACCCAGGACACTCTTCTGTCCCTTGACCAGGCCATGGGTACAAAATTAGGACTAAATAGAATCCTACACACAGCAGGCATTCTCCCCAGTACAATTTTTTTTTTTTTTTTAATGTAAAACTTGGAGGTTACATGGACCAGGAACAGACCATGTTGTATAAGAGATAGTACATGGTGACAAGGGTGAATAGGAACAGGAAAACTCCCTCTCCCAAATTCCCACTGCTTCTAAAAATCACTATATGCCCTGGAGGCAGAGATTAAAAAGCTGCCACAAGCAACTATGTACAGCTTTGCCTCATTATCTCCATAGAACATGAGCAGTGAGTCCTGCTTTGGCTCTAGATGCAAGAGTTAATGAGCACAACCTACCACAGGAAGAACAAAATTCACAGCAGATGTGTTTCCAGATATAACTTGGTCAGGAAATTAGTGAATTAGTGCTGAATGGTCAGCTGGGAATCACGTATGCATTTGCTGAGTAAATAATTGTTTTAAAAATGAAGTATTTAGATTTTCATACTCACTGAAATTTGCAAGCTTACTGTTCACACACAGCTCTGAATGAAGTTACCTTGCTCCAATTTCCTGTTTTCCAGCTAGCACATGGGCGGAGATAACATCTCCTTGCAGGATCAGGCCTTTTCATGTCCTGACAGTGAGATGTGTTCCTGCTGCTGCACTCCACCTGTCTCCAGAACGCTCCCATTCCACAGGTCGTAGAGCACTGCACAAGGGCAAGAGGAAAGCCCAGGGGCAAACTCAAAATTAGCACACCATTCTGGAAACAATCCTGGAACCCAAATATAAATATCTAGAGCCATTTTAGATGCTGCATGTTATCAGAGATACTCAAAAGAAGACTTCAAATTGACCTAAATTTTACTTAATATTCTGAAGGAGGGCTTTTTTTTGGTTCCTTTAGAAAATAGCAATCCTGATTTATACTGTGCATTTCTTTTCTTTGACAAACTCCTGCTTACCAAGCATTCTAAATTTGTACCAGCTGCTCCACTGCTTTCTTCTGTTATCTTTGGGGATCCAAAGTAAAATGTAATTGCACCCAATCTTCAGCATTGTTCCCTCTCTACCCCTAATATTGCTGATGAGACAGTCAGCTAATTGAGTGCATGATGCTGAAAATCTTAAATAAATGTGTGAGAATCTTGGGAAAACTGTACTGGAAAATGCTTCTCTATATTATTAATTCAGGAAGTGCCTGAGTGTTTTCAACATTTGGGAGGATTTTTTTGTCTGAGGAAAGAGAATATTGGTTATTCCAGTCCATATCCCAAGAGTGCACACTCCTCACAAAAAAATCCAAACACTGTCATTGTATTCTGAAGGAGGAGGGGGTGAAAAGTGATTGGAGACATGCATTTACTTTTTTCTGCCTTAGAAAGGTTGGGTCAGTGAACTATACATGTAGAGCCAAATTCAACACACACTAAGCAGCCTGTAGCTGGCAGGAGAAACAGCATAAATAACCTTGGATTAAGTCCGCAAAAAGATGAAGAGAGCAAATGCTATTGTGTGGTTTGAACTCCCTACATGGAAGTGGGAAAGTCAAATATGGAAAGCTGAGTAAGTGTCTTTGGAAAAACAAGGAAACTTAAGCTGAAGCTAAGGCAGGAAAAAAAATGAACACTGGAGATTTTTGATCTATGGAGGTTTATGGAGATTCCTGGGATGTGTGTCCAAGTGGCCACAAAGGTCCAGTTAAAGGAAACTGCATACCACTGTTCCATTTTGCCTAGTGATACACCTATACAAGACAATTTTTCTGAGGATGGACTGCCATTTCTGATGGCTTGATGCCTGCTTGATGCAGCTTTGCTACACCAGTCTGGCAACACCAAGACTTTACAGAAGGGCTGCTTAGCCTTTGACTAAAGGCCCATCCCGACCACACATGAGAAGACCAAAGATGGCTCCACAGATGATACTGGGCAGATCACACTGAGAAAAATTTTTGTTCTTGTCTGAGGAAGGTGAAACAGCAGGATTCTTTCAAACCCTGCTGTGTGCAGGCATAGGGACGAGAGAGAAAGCCATGACACTACAAATGGTTTCAGGATAAAGCCTTAGCTTTCTTGACTGTTGTCTGATGCTAATAATTATGTTTCTGAAGACACACTGCTTTTCCCCTTGTCATTTGGGAACCAAGATTTCCTTTTGGTGCAGTGGATGTCAGTCACAGGGGAGAAAGTGCAGGTGACTTTACAGGACCAGTAGCAAAGGGGCTATTAGAATGAGCTGATCTGGTGGTAATGGAGTACCTTTGCTACCCAAAAAGCCCTTAGAAAGGGGAAAGTGACAGCCCAGAATTGCCCAGGAAAGCAGTAGCAAAGGAAGTAAAAGTTACAGACAAGCGCTGGTGGAATTGGGCACTGTTATGCCCTACTCAAATGAGTGCTCTCCCTTGAGGGGGCAAGGGGCAGCCCTGTTATGGGACATGTCACACCTTTCCAGCTCAGTGACTATCACTGTTCTTGGCACCATTTATTTACTAGTACAGACATCTCTGACAGAGCAAAGCAATGCCAGAACGTTGGCAGCTACTAAAAGAGAAAGAGCACAGAAAGACATTCATCAGGGTAGGTGCAGTGGTCTTGAAACACCAATGCCTTGGAGAGATATCATCTAAAAACAGATTCGAAGTTTTCCTAAGGATGGGCAAACAGAAAGAGCAAAAATAAAGTCTAAAATTGTAGATTGAAAATTAATTGAAAGTAATGAACAAGAAGAAAAGGTTCTGTGAATGTCAGACTCAAAGTGTGTATGTGAAATAGATAACATTTATTTAATGAGAAAGAGAATAGCTGACTTTATTAATAGAACCATGGCATGGCTGAAATTGGAAGGGACTTTTGCTCTCAAGTAGGGCCACCCAGAGGCACTTGCCCAGAACCATGTCCAGATGGGTTCAGAATATCTTCAAACATGGAGACTCCATAAATTTTTTCATCACTTCTTCAAATTTGAAAAATGAAGTTCAATGTGCCACACTTCCCATAAAATTTATTTTAACAAGAAACAACAGCTTGAATGGGAGAGTAGCAAAAGATTATTAAATTATTAAAGAATAACAAAGTTAGATGCATTAAGTACCCTCAAACTGACTTCATCAGTTCTGTGAAACCAAATGTAGTAACTTCGTCTCTACATTCATTCAAGTGTTCTTCAATAATCTTCAAACTCTTGAGAATTGATTTTTATAATAGTTTGGAAAAGTCCTTGAGGGTTAGATAAGAACATCTTTCAATTTATCTCTAGGAAAATAAAAAGTCCTATCTGTGGTCTAATGGAATGCTTCACCCAAGATGACTTCACAAGAAGATAAAAATGAAATTATTAAACAATCAAGATCAAAATGGCAAATAATAACAAAGATATAAAGCAATGGAAAAGCCCACATGGACCTATCTAGAAGAATTAATTCAATAGAGTCCAGTATCCTTTTCTGACAGGGGAACATGGCTTAATCAAAATTAGGAGCTGGCTGGTATGATGCATTTTTCTGTGATTGTGCAAAGCATTCTTTCAGCAAATGGAAATACAG
>VZTR01015546.1:113004-124811 GCA_013400775.1 Chaetops frenatus
AGGCAGAGTCCTGAATGCAGGATATATGAATGTAAAGAATGTAAAAACATTTCTTAGTTGACCTACAGACATGGCATAGACTCTCCCCTCAGTCTGGCCCACAGCAGGCACTGCTTTCACACAGACTCTTGAGCACCAAGCACATTATGTTCTACAGTCCCAAAAGCTCAGCAAGTTAACATGCAACACTTGCTAAAGTCTTCAGAAAGCAGAGCTACTTTTTTCNTACTTTTTTCTTCTGCACAAAGGATTTGCAAGCACATTAAACTGTAAAAAAGTACTTTAGAAAAAATTAAAAAGGCAAACCAGCAGGTTGTTGGTCCTCTCTGCTGACTATAAAAGGTCATTTTGAGAAAAAGTTCAGAGTTTCAGCTGACGTGAATTTACCTCAGTCCAGTTGCTCACTGTCCAGTCAGATGGGCACAAGATATCTCTGTTGCATGACAGATGGGTCTTGGGTTTAAGCAGGTGCTGGCACTCTGTGACATCCAGTGCCTGCTCATCAGATCCCACTGTCTGGATGCAAAGTACAGTTCTCTTCTTCTGGCCTGTTGGGCCACATGTGGTTGAACATTTCTGCCATTCCCCTGCCCACCACCTGAAAACCAGCAGGGTGAGAAACATCAGAAAGCAACCCACCACAAGCTCAGTAAGGAAAAGGTCAGAGACTGCAAGAAAAAGTGACAGTGATTTAAAATCTGGACTCAGCTCTTCACATTAAGTTCAGATCATTCAAGCTCTCCCATCCACCCTGCTCTCCTGGTACCAGCCAGTCAGTGAAAGACAGAAGCAAGCAGGATTTCCAGACAAAGACAGGCACCAAGCATTATGCTTCAATAAAGTGTAAGAATCTACCAAGTAGGTAGTCCTTCAAATCCAAATTTGAGGAACTGCTACCAAATCTACTTAAACAAGTAATCCATTTATCCTATTGCTTTTCTGTTTATTACTATCTTAGTACAGAAGAGTTAACAAATAAGAACCACTGGGTAGTCAGCAATGGCAGCACAGAGGTAGAAAAGGTCCCTTTACCCATGTCTATGCAGCCAGTACTGGACAAGTACTCACAGTGGCTCTCCAGAAGGGTTACCTTCACAAGGCATGCTTCCATTAGGGGAAGCAGTGAGGCACAGAACCCCAAAAACAGGTTAGTCAGAGCTATGCTGTGTGGGATCAGTGCCCTACAGCGCTGTCCCTCTGGGCATGGTGTCTATGTCTGCACTAGGCTGGATTTTTCTGAACTTCATTCCCTCACAACGTAGAAACAAGTATAAGTGGGCCCCTTATGTGTCTCTGTCATGATTAAAGTCAGTCTTCCACAGTGTGGTATGCAATGTTCCACCAAATTAAGGATAACTCTTTCCTCTAGAGCAGTATTTTCCAATGCAAAACCCCTTACAGACAAGAGATGCTCCCTTTACATTTGGTTCACCTTAGCATTTCTCCAGCATCATCCAAGTATTTTTTCTCATGCTGACCCAGAGCAGACTGTGCACCTGCATACTTGCCTTCTATGGTAAGAAAGGGGAACAAAAATTTCTGGGTTTCCACAGTTTGAGAAGCATTGCCATCAACTGTGACATTTAACTAAAGATTTATCTTTATAGTTCAAAAGAAGGAGGAAAAAAATCAAACCAAGAAAAGCCATTTTCCTTCAGTTAAGCATGCCCTATGGAAGAACACAACTTCAAGATGCTGCATAAAAAACCTGGCCCAGCTCTAAACTCTAAGACACAAAAGTTCCTGAACAATATTGCATGTTCCAGAGTTTTCAAGGAGGTCACAACAAAGTCTTGTAATGAAAACATAGCAGGAATATATTTTAAAAACACCTTCCTAGGAAAAAAAAAAAAAAAGGCATAAAAAATTGCTTTGGGCTTACAACCAAAAGCATTCTATTGGTTTTTGTTTTTCTTCTTTTAAGATTCATAAACTTAGAGACAAAATAATCCTATTCTGATAAATACATCAAAAGTTCAGGATCCAGATTTGTAACAGCTTTTATGCTTTGTCTTTGCTGATAACCCCTCTCCCCTCCTCACTGTAGTTTCCATGTTCCTTAATTCATTTTTACTTCCACTGCAAATGAGCTGCTGGTGATGTGGAAGGCACTGGTACCTACTCCTAAGAATTTAAAAAAAACCCCCAAACAAGGAAGACTCAGAGCAATCAAGCTGTGATACCGCTTATTTGTGCAACCATCTGGTTTAGTGATCTATACATACAGCATTTCCTCTTAAGTAACTCCTGAAGCCCTTTGTGGCACTGACTGCTTTGCTCCAGAATGCAGTGCACTGTCACCACATCCCAGTGGCAAGGTCTCTGGAACAAATTAACAAAAAAACTACCCAAAATATCTTTCTCCTCCTCCTGCCTTCCTTCAGATTGTTTCTTGTTCTTCCAGGTCTGCAAACAACAAAGAAAAACTAACAAGTAAATAGAATAAGTAAGTACAACTCAGCAGAACATAGCAATTAAAAAAAAAATAAAATTATCACTATCTGAATCAAGCCATTTCAAGGCTGTTATCACCTCTTGCATCTTCTTTACAATTTTATCTCTTCTGTAATCTTTTAAATTGCTGACATTTTGGCACAAATGGAACAAAAAATACATGAATTGCTCTATTAATTTTAATACGACCAGATTACATATTTCAAGGTACAGATATGCTAAGCAGACACCTCTTCCCTTTTCAAACAGCTCTGACTGAAGGTTTAAAAATTGGCAGGTTGAAATACCAAACTCCAAGCAATAAATTATCAGAGCTTATTACATAATACATCAGAACTTATCTTGAGCAGCAGTAATGGTGTGTGATTAACCATTGCACGCAAAACGCTTTTTAAAAGCTGTGGAAGTTGTCAAAAAAGTCAGGTGCTCCACAGCTAGAAAATTCCAGAATTGATATTTTATCCTATTCCATCTTCATGATCAAAATAAAACTACAGTCAGCCAGGTAACTTTTTCTGTAGACTTCTTCCTCACTCAGTGCAGGTAACTCCACAAAAAACTTGCTTTAACTGGAAGTTTATTCTTATCAGTAGCTAGAATTTCTGATGATGTGTTTTCCTCTTTTCACCTTAGGATACATGCACAAGCTTTAAACACCTAAGAATCAGAAACATGACTTGGAATTCCCCGTGCTCTTGTCTCTTCGTAGTTTCTGCTGAGGACCTGAACAGTGGCGTCTCGGCCAAAGGGGCACAAAGGAAAAGCAAGGATGGCAAAACAGCCAACATCCATTCTTCTGTTCAGGTACAGGATGCCACTGTACCACAGAGAAGAGGGCAGCACCTGAGTGACTGCTTTGCCAAACTCTGCTTATCTTGGATCTTTTGCTGTCTCCTCACACTGCAGAGGCATAACCAAAACTGCCAAACACACATCCAGAATTGAGACAGCAATTTGAGCTCTAAATACACAGCTTCTGAGATGAAATGACCAAACTGCTGGACCTCCCAGCCAAGCTAAAGACTGCGGTGAGAGACTGGGACAAGCTGGTGAAAACTAAAGCCTGATGGGAGTCGCCATCCAATACTTCTCCCTGCCTCTGGTTTCCTATTCTAGCTCTGGCATTTACTGCTACAGCAACTGAGTGGTTCTTAAGTACTAATGCATCACCTGATCCCTGCAGAGTGGAATGACTGTCTTCTCTCCACAGGCAGGCACAGCACAGAAAGACCATGGCAGCAAACAAACAAACAAGCAAACAAACAAACAAACAAACAAACAGATAGACAGACAGACAGACAGACAAGCAAAATGCATGATTTAGGGAATTAATTTTCATGGGCACTACTTTTCCTCAGACTGTCAAAACAGAGAGCTGTCTGGTGAAAACAACCTCAGGTAGGTTTGAGCTGCAGATGTGAGTGCTCAGCTCTTCTGCAATCAAGCCTGGGACAGAGACAGGAAGAAAATCTCATTCTTTCAGGTGGCATTCAGCTGCCTTAAATGAGAGTTATCTTTTCCTGTCCCAAACTAGGTTTCTAAGGCTTGTAACAAAATAGGCAGAGCCCAAAAGCCACGTCCATGGCATCGTCCTCATCTATACATAGGTGATGTGTGGTGAATGATGTGTGAATCCTGTTGAAAAAGCAGTAGCATGGCATTTTGGGGCTAAGGGGCTGAATGTTCCCTCCCTTCCACCATGAGACATCACACCTAAAGAGAGACTGTTGCCTTTCATTATGCATTTGTACAGCAAATACCAACAGGGCATGGATTCTTGCTCTGTGCGTTAGAATGGAAACCAGGTTTCCTATTCTTATTATGCTGTTGGAAGTTTACTAAGCATAAGCAGTCTGGAAGTAGGACAACACAATAACAACAGACAAAAAGCAAGAGTACTTGTAAAATAACCTATTTATGGTTATTCTTTTCAAGTGGGTAGTCAAGTTTAAAAGGCTCCAGACAATCTTCTTTACAGGGGAAGGCAAAACTTCATTCACAATGCTATAAGTAGTTAAAATCTCACTCTTTTTCAAGTAGTATCCTTTAATTTTAACATTAACACCTATGGGACTAAATATCTGCCTACCAAAGAAACGTTCAACTGGAAACCATACTCCATAGCATAATGTGGAAAAAAGCATGCATTTATGCTACAGTCTTGATGCACTTCAGCTAAGAAGTATCACTCAAGTTGCACATGAGCATGACATTTTAACTCTCAGCTGTCCTGCCACCTTTATTTAGTTCTGAATCAAAACACGGTATACATGTATTGTGATATTTTTAATATTTTATTCATTTTTCTCTGAATTATTTTAGGAGATAGTGTAATAATAAGTGTAAAATAAATACAGAACAAATCAGCTAACAAACAAGAATGTTAAGGCTTAGACTTCTCAGAACCCTGTAATTTAAACAGTTTACAACTGACCTCCTGCTTCCTGATTAAAGAAGTAAGACCCGGTTTATGAGAACATTTTATTCTTTGTCCGTAGCTTCTGTTTGATAAATTGTCTATTTCTTATTTAGTGGTCCAGTAGCACATTTAATGTTTTTCATCAGTGGGATTTAGTAGGTAAAAACCATCAATTTTTTGGATAGAATGTCACTATGAAGCACCTGGTTCACTGTTGAGAAGTGCAAGGTCATCCAGTGATCTCAGTTCTGTGCCTGCAGCACTTAACAGAGGTCTCCTGCAGTGTTGTGTTTAACAGCACTGTCCTCACCTCTCTACAGAACATTCTGTCCTCAGCAGCTTCCTGTGGACTCCCAGTTATCCCACATATTGCCATATGGGACAGACACACCTGCTGCCAGCATTGAGACTTTCTTCAGAACCAACAAACTGCACTAAGTTGCCTTGGGTTGCAAACAAAGATTAGTAACCATCTGTCTGGATTAGAGGTGCCACATAATGCCCTGGAAAGTGAACACCAACTAATCCCATACTTAGAGTACAGCCTGGAACAGAGAGCAGATTTACAGCAGGAAGGCCTTGGGAAGAGTGAGTAATAATCCATTCTTTGCTGCCATCTCTTCTGACACAAGAACTCAGGGCCACCAACAGCAGATAGTGAGAGCCAGGTTCAAAACAATTAAAATGTTGGTGGTGATTCACAGAGGCACTAGAGCCACGGAACTTCTTGCAAAGGAAGTTGTATATAAGAGAAGTTTTACAAGGTTGCAGAGGGAGGCTGGATGAGTGAGGTTCATTGGAGGTTTCTGATTAGACAACCCACAGAAACCTCTGGAAATGCCTTGAATTAAAGCCAGTTGGAAGCTGGAAGAGCATTAGAAAGAATCTAATTTATGTTTGCCTTGCAGTTATTCCTCCTCCAGCATGTAGGCCCTGCTGAGAGCCAGAACAGGGTCTCAGACCCTTGGTCAAGCTCCTACAGTCACTTTTATGTTGCTAAGAGAAAAATAAATATGCAACATTACTCTAGAATTAAATACATATAGTTTTCCTGCACTGCACTTTGTCGTGATTTTGCTGCAGAAGGATGACTTGTGATTTTCCCTGCAACACAGAATGAGCTCAAGAAGCATCACAGGCTGTCAGCACATGACAGCTTCTCTGCCTGATCTGCAGAAGAGTTTGGTTCATGTATGACATTCTGCAATCTGCTCAACAAGGGACAAATTTCCCTCACCCACTTTCAAGAGCAGGTCTGAATAATGTTGTCACTTAGAACAAATGGCATAAATTTTATAAATGGAATTTTTGAATTGACAGTACAGTTTATATGTGCCATAAAAAACACCTCGATGTGATGGGTAGCCTCAGCTCTGAACTAGTCAAGTAATTAAAAAGCTTGGTCTACTGTCAATTGATTTCCTAGCAATCTACAAAAAATCATGAAATGCTGGTAGTCTATGCTGCAAGCACAAAGATGCAACTGCCAGAGGAGCATCATACACTGTTTTGAAGATACTTGGAAACAACTAATAAAACCAGCAACCATGCAGAACTTTTAACATCAAAGTTTCATGAAATTCACTGCTGGCAAATGCAACACAATGAACTCCAAGGACTCATCCCTTTGATTTTATTCTGATTGAACTAGAATTACTAGGGAAAGACTGGTGTACCTTTGTGAACAGCACGGTAAAAAACTTTCAAAGACAAATGAAGACCAAACCAAAGTACCTAAAGCATGAAACAAGAACCGAAATTGATCTCTTCCAGCAAATCTGTGCCTTTTGTACAAGCCCACAGCTCTGCAGGTAGATGGAATACTTAGTCTTCCTTACCCTACTCGTTAAAAGAGTAGCACAGAAAAACCAGAGATGAATATAAATGAAGACACTGTTATGAGGACAGAAAGAATTATTCCCATGTGATCACAGAATGAAGAAATCTGCACTTCACTCAAAGTTAAAAATAAGAAGGAACATAATAAAACATGCCAAATACTGTGTTGTAAAGAAAGTATAAAAATTAGTTTTATAAGTAGGCATTTCCTCTCATCATCTCTCATAGAAAGGACAAAGGTGTACCAAAAAATACCGAGAAACAACATCAAAAGACTCTGCTAGTTAGTTTTTGGAACACACAGTAATGAATTATCACTCGAGCTAAGCCAAGAATACAATTTTCAAAGAACAATTTATATGGTCTTCAGGCACACCTGCACCCAAACTGAACAAAATCAGTAATCTACACACATGAGAGAACAATCTCTGCCATTTCCAGCACAGGCTGCTCAGTAACTTGCCTTAGAAACCCCTCAGGGTGGCTCACTTTGGTATTTGTTTATTGCGGGGCTTCTGGCACCTTGCTCGGCAGCGCGTGGCAGCCCTCCCCGTGGCACCCACCATGGAAGGCTGCGCACGCCACGCCGATCTGGCACCAGAAACACCCTCCTTTGAGTAAGTCTGCTATTTAACACCCCCGGGAACCCCTCAGAAGGCATCACCTGGGCGGGCAGTCCTGCTCGTGGCACTTCTTCTGCCGCCCGTTGGGCCGCGTTGCCGGGTCGCAGAAGGAGTTCCTGATGGCTCCGCTTCCCCTCCAGACGCAGTGGGCCACCTGCCGCCGCAGCCCTGCCAGAGAGAGACACACAGCAAAGGAGCACCAGCCCCTCCAGGCTGGGCATGGCCTGCAGGAACCCACAGGGATGCACACCCTTCAGGCAAGCTCAAAAGGCTAGGCAGAGCTCTTTCGGATCAGATCGGAGCTTGAGTAGGTATCAGGAAGCACTCTCCTCAGTGCATTTTTTAGCCTCGGAAGGGCTCCTGCAGGCCCTCAAGCAGGTTTAAATGGCTGTGATGGCTTCTTGAGCTACCCGGAGACAGGAGGAAACACAGCAGCACCAGGCTATTCACGGCAAGCCTGGTTTTGCTGAGCTTCTCTTTGTGTGTTGGGGAGGCTGTTTAAGCAGAACACAAACCAGAGTCACAGAATAGCCCTGTGACTCTTAATGCGAATTCAACTTTTAAGAAGCTTTGGTGCGCATTTGGCGAAACTGATGATGAAAAAGGTCTTCTGTTTTCTATGTAAGTAATACACAACACTCAGCACAAAAGGCAAAGCACGGTCAGAAGACACAGAAACAGTCCATGCAAACAATCTGGGTTATTTCCTAACATTTCCATTTATATAAAATCCCACTCCTTTAACAGAAAGAAAGATGAACCAAAATACTACATTACTCTAGTGTGAATCTAAAGAAAGCTAGTTTCCAGAGGCCTGCTTCCCACATAGTTCTGCAATAATTTGAGCAGATTTCTTGCTGCAACTCAATGTAAAAAAAAAGTATTGCAATATTACAGTTTGAAGGGCTGCAGTGAGAGGCATTAAAATAGTCCAAACAAACCTTAAGGACTAAAAAGACTGAAAAAAGCATTTATTAACTCTCATTAAATTAACTGTGCTATTAATTCACAGCAATTAATGTGTGCATGGTAGATCACTGCATATCCAGAACTTTTATCCTTCTCCTGGGATGCATAGGGCTTAACAGCACTGTTACCATGGCATCAAGGGTAAGTGTTTGGCTATTTGCAGTTATGTTTAGGAAACAAGCTTTTCCTTTCCTCAGGCCTCCTAATAACCACTGTGGGAAACTGTGTGGAAGATAAGAACAGCAATCCATAGACAATAATTGGGAAATAGGAATAAATTCCTTTGCGACACATAGACTCATCGTATCACAGAAATGTTAAGGTTGGAAAAGCCCTGTAGGATCAGCAAATCCAATCATTAACCTCACACTGCCTCTATGACACAGAAGGGAGTTTCCCATGCATATTTTGGTCATTCCATAGAAACCAATGGAAACATATATCGCTTTTTTTACCACCTGAGAACATCAGGTATGTGAGGAAATACTTTCACACTTTTTGATTACTTTCAGACTTCTGACTGAGACTTATAAAACAATTACTGACTACAGCACAAGACTTGATGACTGACTCTGCTCCAGTCAGATGAAGGCTGATCTTTTAGAACAGTGATTAGTGTCACCTGAAAGGGAAGAGTAAGGGACTGAGACATTCAAGCTCCAGGGTCCATGGTGTGGAAGCAGCTGCAAGACTGCAGTAAGTCTGGACATGGTGATCTCTTATTTGTAGGTGACTTCAAATAGGGGAAAGCTTTTTGGCTCAGCGTAGGCTTCCCAGAGAACAGTGCTCTCTTTTATGCTCTGGTATAAATGTGACTACAAAATTTAGCAAACTTTCTGCTAGCTGTAAATAAAGCAGTTCAGAGAGATGTTTCTGTCCCTTTCAAAATCATGAAATGTTGCTGTTCCAAAGACAAACAACAAGAAATATTTTGCTTTGATAAATTTTAGTGTCATTTCAGATGCTGCAATTCACTTTAAAGCCACTGTAAACTTTTGAAAAAGTTTTGCTTTGAAGATGTAGATTCTCATAAAATGACCAGCTTACATCAATGAACTAATTTATTCTAACAAACAACTATTATGATGAAAGTTATGTGAATTCTCACTGGAGCTTCAAACTCTCTGGCAGTTCAGCTCCAAAGTTGGAAGGAATCCTATATGCATCTATCAATACACACATACAAATGTAGGTTTGCATGTTATACATAATTAAACAATTGGTTTTATCAGCTTGAGCAAGGTGAACTAGAAAACACTGCAAAAGTAGAAAACTAGTCACTACTGACCCTGCCCTAGCAAGCATTTACAGTTATATAACTTAAGTGGATAATAACCTATTTAAGCCACATATTAAAAATTCTAAGTATACTGAAACCTAATAATTGTAATTGTAATATTTGAAAGCTAAACGTTATTTCTAAAGTGCTTTGAGAAGTAGCTGTTTTCTTCCCCTCACCACTTTTACTTCTCTCTGACCTGAATGCTGATTAGTTCACCTAACGTGTACTATCTCAGTTCTGTAGAAAAAACCCTAAAACTATTTCTGAGATAGAGAGATAGAAGAAACCAAGAAAGATAATGGTCAGATCAGAGAATAATCTTCATTTCACTGAATCTGCTCAGAGATTCTTTCTACTTCTCTGTGACACTTCATCCCTAATGCAGGACTCTTTAGATGTGAGGCTGATCCACACAAATCTTGATTTCTCACTTGGTTTGCAAAGAAAGGTGCCAGTTCAAAGTCATCTGGGTATGGAAAGCTTTGAGAGATTAGAAATCTTGCTGCAGAGCCCCCAGTTTGGGCTGTAAACAATGGATATGAAGGACCACAAGCAAGTGTATAAAAGGTGTATGAGAAACATATATATTTGATTTTAGAGCTCCTTTGAACATGTAATTGTCTGAGTTGTGCACTTAGATACTCTGCAAGGAGTTCACTTTGTAGTTGAATGAACAAATTCTATCCTGTGCATGCACAAATTATGCACAGAATTCAAGTGCCAATCTTTACATTATCAATGTTACAGAACTCAGACCACAACAGTGAATGGAAACAGAGTGACCTCTGTATTCTAATATCAACAATTCAAGTTTAGGAACACTTGGAGATAATTTTGCAAAGCAACCTTTATAAAAGTTGTGACGAATTTAGAGGGCACATAACCATTAACCCCCAAACAAATCTTAGAGTTAAGTCCTTTTGCAGAGCTTTGAAAATCTGCCAATTACTGATGCTATCTATGGAGAAACAAATTTTCAAAATTGGCTAATATTCTCCCTTAGTTGCAGCTGTGCTGTGCTATGCTTTTTATTACAATTAATGCCACTCAAAGCTGGTTCTAAGAAACAAGATTAAAGCCTTTAGACAGGGATGAATGATTTTTATTTGTAATTCCAACATTATCCATTTTGTCATTATTTAAAGAAGGAATAATAGGTAGCTGGTCTAGAAAAAAACCTCAATGACACATTTAAATAAATCTGCATGTAAAAAACCTTACAGACTCTAGCTGCTGTCTTGAGAGCAGGCTCTGGTGGGACAGCTCTTGTCCAGAGGGTGCAGGCAGTTTTCAGGACACCAGTGTGCACACATTCTGACTGCAAAGCAACTCCTTTCTGCATAAAGCAAATGGCAGGAAGAGATTCAACCTGTCCTGCACTGAGGACAGAGAAAAGCTTACGACTTTTACTACAAATTATCCCCTTTGGTCCTTGTTTGCCATGAACTGGATTGCAATGTAATTACTTATCTGTTTTCTATATTGCAAATTAATATCAGGTATTGCAATGTGTTCTCCTTTTCCCTGCATGCATTAGGTATGCCTGCCACAGAAAACACTGATTTTTCAGAGTATTTCCTCCCTGTTCAGTGGTGTTACAGTAGACTGGCCAGAGCCTTCTTTGACACTACAGTAGGTGGGAGCACATGAAGGAAATGAAGGAAGACATGAGAACATTTGGATATGCTGTTTCTCCACTGCAGTGAAGCTGGAGAAGGATATGCATGAGAGCATGGCACGGTGCTACCTTGAGGCCAAGGAAAATATGTCGAGGGATCTGCCCTGGGCTCACTTTGGGAAGACACAGCTTAACTATACAAAGTCTTTTTTCATCACTGGGACCTTTTCCAGGTACATTTTCCACGGATAAGAAGCTGCACCATAGGGCTAAAAATAATGTTTTTTCTCTTAAGACTGATGAAGCTTTCCTGCATCAGCCCATTGCCCTGCTTTTAGCCCAATTTGTTATTCCCTAATGCAGCTTTTCTTTCTTGGCTCCAGGAAGCATTTGTTTGTATTGTCCTGATCTCTGTGGCTACTGAAGGCCAATGTACCCTTGGACCTATTGTCTTTTTGACTAGTGGTGNCTAAACAGAGTGAACATTCACATAAATGAATTGCATCGTTCACAGCAAGAAGGAAGTTTCGTGGAAGTCAGTGTGACATCAGGGAGAATTTCTTTACTGAAAGAGTTGTCGAGCATTGGAACAGGGTACCCAGG
>VZTR01015548.1:0-12692 GCA_013400775.1 Chaetops frenatus
CCGCGCTGCCGCCTCCGCCGGCTCCGGGGCTCCGCGGGCGCGGCCGGCGCTGCGCAGGGCGCAGAGCGGAGCGGAGCCGCGGATGGGGAGCAGCAGCAGCAGCAGCAGCAGCAGCAGCAGAGGCGGCGGATCAGCAGAGGCAGCGATCAGCAGAAGCAGCAGCAGGTGCCCCGCGCCGGGAGCGGCTCCGCGGGGCGCGGCCGCGGCGCTTTTGTTGCGCGGGCTGCGGGGCGCAGCGCCCGGAGGAGAGGATGCCGAGGAGGATGCCGAGGATGCTGGAGGAGCCCGGGCGGGGGGCACGGCCGGCACATGCGCGGCCGCCTCCCCCGGCCCCGGGCGCGCCGGGCTCCTCCCGGCTCAGCGCAAGCAGCCTGGGGCTCCGGGGGTCCCGCGGGCAGCGCCCAGCTTGGTCGGAGACATCACAGAGAGGATACCACGTAATTACGGAGTGTTAAGGCTTTGGAATGGACCTTAAAGCTCAGCCAGTCCCACCCCCTGCCATGTGCGGGGACAACTCCCACCAAGCCACATCCAACCTTCGAACACGTCCAGGGATGGGGCAGCCACAGCCTCGCTGGGCACGCTGTCCCTGCCCTCTCAGCAAAGCTTTCCTTCCCAAAATCTCAATTTCCTCTCTTTCCATTTTACCCCTCGCTCCTCATCCTGTCTCTACAGATCAACACTCCAGATCAGCATCCCTGTCCTACCTCCAAAAAAAAAGCCAAAGGGGAGGGAGGGGGAAATGGGGGGGAGTTATCCCTGTGGGGTCACAGAAAGGCCTCTGCTGCTAATAAGTTTAATACTAACATTTGCATGGCTCTGAAGGTCACAGTTGGAAATACTGGGAAATCCTCTCGCCTCATGTTCCTGTCTGATTCCAGGGAATTTAATACCAGCAGCAGGCTGGGCTTTTTCTCCTTGGACAGAGGCCACCGTGCCCTGGAGGGCTTCTCCAGCTTTGAAGGTCACAGTGGCCAGAGAGGGGGAAGTGAGGCATTTGTTACACGTGCTCCTTTTAAAGCACCTGCAGCTCCACACACAGCACAATCTGTTGAGTTAAACCTGACCAGCCCCACCAGAGAATGACACAGGAGTGACTGGCAGTGCCAAATCTCGGCGTGCAGCTGGCCAGACCCCCCCAGAGGTGTTTGCAGCCAGCAGAAAAACCAGCTTGAGCTGTACCAGGCTCTCAGCTGGGCACACGCCGCTGGTGGAGGCACTGCCACAGCTCTGTGGCTTCCCAGGGGTGGACACAGGTTTGGTGCTGAAGGCACACATGTGAGACCAGCTCCCTGCACTGCTGGAGCGGAGCAGGCACAGAACAAAGCCAACACTTTTCCTAGACATCACCTAATTGTGTTTGTGTCAGCAGGATGCATTCATCATCTGCCAGCGGCCACACGCAGCAGCTGCCTGCACGTCACCCTGCACAGGCTCCAGTGCCTGCTCCAAGTCATTCCCAGCTAAGGACACCCTCCTGCTGCCTCCTTCTACCTCGCTGTGCTGCCTGCACAGGCTGCTCTGCCCTGCCCCAGCCCACGGCTGGCTGGCATTCCCAAAACCTTTGCAGCCTGAAGCATTCCAGCAGGGACTGGCCAAAGCCACACGCTAGCTGTCAGGTTGTCCTCGCTGTCCCCTCTGCTCCCAGGCTGCTTTGGGTTGCTGTGCACTCTTCCAGCAACCTACTAAAAGAAAAAAAAGCCCTATTTAATGCATGCCCAGGAGCCAGGTGTGACCAGGGAGACCAACAGTTTGCAAATTGCTGATGCCAGCACCATAATTCCAGTCCCCTCCCCTCAGAAGTCAACCATGATGGCTGTAGAAATCTTAGAATCTGATTTTCTCCCTGGGAAGACACAACAGGAAACGTGATACCCAGAGCTGCATGAAGGACATTGAGCCGTTTCTTTTGTCCCATTGCCCCTTGTTATCATCACAACACCACAAAGGGATGGGCAGGTTAAGCCACAAGGATTTGCTCCTAACCCTTCTGGGACAATCCACCCCAAGCATGGCAGATGAGTGCTGGGGGTGGGTTTTTTTATAGCCACAGGAGCTGCTGGACAATGTCCCTGGCTCTCTCTCATTTGACAACCACCTGTTCCACAAAGCACCATGGAAATCAGAGCTATTCCCAGGCAGCCAGGTGCCCTGCCAGAACACAGAGCAGGGATCAGCAGGGCTGCACTCTTTGTGCTGCTGCACTCTAATTACATCTATTGTGGAGAATCCTGCCAGCCATGAGACTCAGGGGCCAAGAGGATTAAAAAGGAAGCAGCAGCTCTACCACACTGGCTCAGTGGGAGTCACTGACTGACCCCAGCCCTGTCTGCTCCTCAGGTAGAAACAGGAGCCTTTTCTCCTCTAACCCCAGGCACTCCAGAACCCGCCTGCCAAACAATTCAAATTACAGTGGCAAACAAACATCCTGAAAAAGTAATGAGTTTTCCCTCAGAATCACTCATGTACCAACCTCAATGACTTCATTCCAGCCCAGCGTTGTAGCTGCTATTTAAAGAAGGGAAATGGGGCCTTGAGGCAAAGAAAACCTCAGGTGAAACTGGCCTTGGATTTGGGTGGATTTTGAGATGAAAAGTTACAGGTCAGGGAGGTCACACCCTCTTCCCCAGCTCTGGAGAAGTTGATTCTTCACCTGTGATTCTTCACCTCAAGCCTGCTTCATGTACCACAGACAAGATCCAAGGTGATTTGGAACAAACACCTGTAGTCCATCCAGTTTCTCAACCTGCCACAACCTGCACTGGGTTTTGTTTTCAAAGGAAACTTCTCTGGGCTCGCTCAGAGAGGCTGAATGAGAGGATAAGATGGTTTCATTCTTGCCACAGTCTGGGCTTAGCTGGGAACCACTCCAAAGTCACCCCCGTGCCTGCTTAGGACAAGCAACAAACACCTCCCTGCCCTCTTCAGGAAAAGGTGCAAATAACCGGGATGCCACGCTGGAATCCTGCTTTCATTCTGATCCCTGTGGAAGGGACGGAGAGCAGAAATTCTTCCAGCCCCATCCCACCCCAAGATGCTGCACAAGCTGCTCCTTCCTGGCCTGGCCCAGCCCCGGTGGCTCCGGTGAGCTGGCTGGAGGGCAGGGCTGCCCTGGAGGGCACACAGAGGGCACTGGCACTCCGGGGGAAATGGGGAAGGGGATGCCATGTCGAGAGAGAGAAATCTCGACGACTGTTGAGGCAGAAATCTCTGCAAGAAGCAGCCCAACTTCATGCGGGGGTTGCTATGGCAACCCACCCAGTTAATGCTTCACAGGAGGAAAAAAAAAAAGGGAAAAAAAAAAAAAAGGCTGAGAAGGCTGGCACTTGTGCACAGGCACAACAAGACGAGGAGATAAAAATAATTTCAGCACCCTGCCCCCACTAATCCCTCACCGTCATGGTCCCCGAGGCTGGGATAGGGCAGTGGGAACAGAGCCCTGCGTGTCTGGGCTCCCTGGCACATCGGCAGCTCCCTCTGCCATCCCCAGCACATCAGCCCGGCCCCTCCTGGCTGCCAGGGAGCAGAGCACAGCCACTGCCGGCATCGGCTGCTCCCCGAGCGCCGGCCCAGCCCTCCAGCAGGGCTCCTACAGCCAGCCCTGCAGCCCCCCAGCCTCAAAAGTGAGAGACCCCCTTTGTAGTGCTCACTCTGCTCCCCCCCACCCCGAGCAGCCTGCAGCCAGGGTGAAACGAGCAGGGATTGCAGAGGAGCCCTACAGGATAATGAGTGCCAGTTTCGAGATGTTGGATTTAATTGGTGTAGGCAGCCTTCCCACGCACTCCAGCATCCATGAGACACAAATCCGTGGAAAGGGAGGGCTGCTCTGGTTGCCTTCAGAGGGTGCCTGGGGGGGGGTTTAGAAAGGCTCATTCAGTTTTCTCTTTACACACTCAAGGTTTAAGATGAGTTCCCCGTGTACCTGCCAACACCTGGATCCTCGGAATGTCCCAAACTAGAGGCAGCTCCAGCTTTGCTCGTCACACACCTTTGCACCTTCACTTCCAGCTGATGCACAGATCCAATCTGAAGACTTCATCTGCAGTTTCCAGGTGCACACCCAATATTCCTTCCCACCCAATATTCCAGAGGGCAGCTCCTCATTAATGCCTTAAGATGCAGGTCCCCAGATTGCCTCTGCTGCCCAACATGCTCTCCCCCACAAAAACACCCACTGCACTTGTGTTGCACCTTTTATTTTTGCCAGATCTACCTCCCCGTGGAGTGTAACAGGGTGTGAACATGCCCACAATTCCTGAAACCTCTGCTCCATCCTGAGCAGCCCCTGTGCTCTCTGTCACACACACCCTGCAGGACCTCCCTCCATTAGACACAGATCCTGCTTGTCCTTGATTTACTGCTCTCCCTTCCTGCTTTCCTCGAGGGCCGACGAGCCACAGCCCCTTTGGCATCCTCCTTTCTCAGAGGAAACAGTCACAGCCCCTTTGGCATCCTCCTTTCTCAGAGGAAACAGTCACAGCCCCTTTGGCATCCTCCTCACGCAGGGGAAACAATCACAGCCCCTTTGGCATCCTCCTCACTCAGGGGAAACAATCACAGCCCCTTTGGCATCCTCCTCACTCAGGGGAAACAATCACAGCCCCTTTGGCATCCTCCTCACTCAGGGGAAACAATCACAGCCCCTTTGCCATTCTCCTCTCCCAGAGAAAACAATCACAGCCCCTTTGCCATCCTCCTCACTCAGGGGAAACAATCACAGCCCCTTTGGCATCCTCCTCTCCCAGGGGAAACAATCACAGCCCCTTTGCCATTCTCCTCTCCCAGAGAAAACAATCACAGCCCCTTTGCCATCCTCCTCACTCAGGGGAAACAATCACAGCCCCTTTGGCATCCTCCTCTCCCAGGGGAAACAATCACAGCCCCTTTGCCATTCTCCTCTCCCAGAGAAAACAATCACAGCCCCTTTGCCATCCTCCTCACTCAGGGGAAACAATCACAGCCCCTTTGGCATCCTCCTCTCCCAGGGGAAACAATCACAGCCCCTTTGCCATTCTCCTCTCCCAGAGAAAACAATCACAGCCCCTTTGCCATCCTCCTCACTCAGGGGAAACAATCACAGCCCCTTTGGCATCCTCCTCTCCCAGAGAAAACAGTCACAGCCCCTTTGCCACCCTCCTTTCCCAGAGGAAGCACAGGCCTGTCCAACCTCCTCCGGTTATCCTGGGCTCTGAGGATTGTTCTCCATGGGGACAAAGGAGGAGAAGGGCTGGATTTCAGCCAGCCCTCCCTTCTGTGAGCAAGAAGTGGCTGCCCCTGCGAGCAGCCTGCCCTGCCTGTGAGCACTCCCTGTCCTCCAGAGCCAGGGAAAGGCTTCCTCAAGTGAGGAATGATCCCTGAGCATCCCCTGTCCTCCAGAGCCAGGGAAAGGCTTCCTCAAGTGAGGAATGATCCCTGAGCATCCCCTGTCCTCCAGAGCCAGGGAAAGGCTTCCTCAAGTGAGGAATGATCCCTGAGCATCCCCTGTCCTCCAGAGCCAGGGAAAGGCTTCCTCAAGTGAGGAATGATCCCTGAGCATTCCCTGAACTCCAGAGCCAGGGAAAGGCTTCCTCAAGTGAGGCAGGGCCTGCGCATGCACAGAGGCCTGGCAGGGTCAGCGATTCCTTGGAATGGCAGCCCCGCTCCCAAGGCTGGGCTGAAAATCCTCCCCTCCGTGCCCAAGACCAGCACGGAGCACATCCCTGCACGTTGTGGTCAGCAATTAAATGAACTTTTCTTTTTTTTTTTTTAATCCCCCAGACCTTTAACACAGGCTGTATTTCGAGGTGTGTTGTTGCTCTACACCCTGGAAATTCTAAGCCCTGCTGTTGCTCCAGGTGCTTTTGGGCATTGTTTTCTAGGACTGGATGCCAAGAAAATCAGGCAGTGCCTGTGCACAGAGGGAAGCCTTTGTGTGCTGGAAGTGCTGCTTTACCCATCCCAGCCTAATGAGGTGGCACATCCACAGATTTGCTTTTAGGCCTCTCCTCAGCTGGTTCACCTCAGCCCTGGGTGAAAGCCCATTAGCGTGTCAGGTTGCCACACATATTCATTCACAGCTGCTCACTTAATTTCGGGATTCTCGCTGCCTGTAAAACACACGAGTGAATAAATTGTTTTAGCTTCCTGTGACCATTGGTTTTTTTTTTTTTTTTTTTTTTTTTTTTTTTTTTTTTTTGGTGGAAGAAAGCTCATTCAGCAAATGTTGCTCTCTTACCTTGGCTGCTGCTTTTCCTTAAATGTGAATAAAGGAAATGAAGCTGAATCTCCTCCCAGCTGTCAGTAAACGTGGACATAAATCATTCCCACGTCCCTTCAAAGACCAGGAGACTTTGCAATGGAGATTTTTGGTTGGATGCCCCTTATTGCTTTGCACAATCAAGTCTCCCATTGTGCAACAGAAACTTTTTGGGGTTTTGGCTGTGTTTTGCACCCTCCATCTGTGGGTTTTCCTACTCGTAGCACATGGTCAACCTCTTTCAGCTAAAATGACAAATATATTTGTCATAAATTATACACCACAGAAGAGAGGGAGGAGGAAGGGAGGAGGAAGGCACAGTTTTCCTGCTTAAATACGACAGAATTCAAAGATCTTTTGTTTTCTGTCAGTGAGGAATATCTCCCTGCTCGTATTTAAAGCTGTTCTGTAAAACAGCAGAAGTTACCCAGAGCTTTGAATCTGTAAATCGTCATTTTCTTTCCCCAAAACACCAGATTTCCAAAGGGAATTCCTTGCAGGCATTTCAGCATTTAAACAGGCACCTCCTTCCTGCCTGGGTATTCTGCTGCAGTTTGCTTATTTTAGTGGTTGGTTTATTAACTTCATAAGAAGAAACAATTACCAAAAACAACAACAACAACAACAACAAACCACCAAAAAACCAAAACCAAACCAAACCAAAAAAACCCCAAAAAAACCAACCCCCCCTGAACCCCCAACCAAACAAAAAACAAGCAAACAAACAACAACCCCCCCCAAAAAACCCACCAAAAAGCCAAACCAACCAAACAAAAAACAACAACAAAAAAACTCTACAAACAAACACAAAACAAACTCCAAAAACAAAAAAACCCCAAAACCCCAAAAAAAAAAAAAAAGAAAAAAACCCCAACCAAACAAAACAAAACAAAAAAAACAAAACAAAAACAAACAAACAAAAAACAAAAACAAACAAACAAAAAACAAAAACAAACAAACAAAAAACAAAAACAAACAAACAAAAAACAAAAACAAACAAACAAAAAACAAAAACAAACAAACAAAAAACAAAAACAAACAAACAAAAAACAAAAACAAACAAACAAAAAACAAAAACAAACAAACAAAAAACAAAAACAAAAACAAAAACAAAAAACAAACAAAAAAACCCCCCCAAAAACCCAAACCAAAACAAAAAACCCAAAAAACCCCAAAAAAACCCCAACAACGAAAAACCAAAACCCAAACCAAATCCACAATGAAACCAAAAAAACCAAGCAAACAAAAAAAACAAACAAAAAACCCCCCCCCAAAAACCCCAAACCAAAACAAAAAACCCAAAAAACCCCCAAACACCCCAAAAAATCCCAAAAAACTAAAAACAAAACAAACAAAAAAACCCACAAAAAAACCAACCAACCAAAAAAACCACACACACAAAAAAAACCCCAAACAAACACTAAACACCAAACAAAAAACACCAAGGGGAGGGGGGAAAAAAAAAAAAAATGGAATTTAGGGCCATCATAGGTTTCCACCCCGACCCCAAATACTCTCAGGGAAGAGGTTTTATGGAGCAACGCCTGGGTGGGGGCTCGGGGAAGGGCAGGGGAGGCCGGGGCGGTGTTGGTGCCTCCGGGCCGGTGCCAGGGGCGTTCCCGGGGCTGCGCTGTCCCGGCACAGCCCGGCAGCGTTCCCGCATTCCCGGCAGAGAGCGCTGTGCCTCCGGGCCCGAGCCGGGTCCCTGCCCTGCTGTCCATCACCCACCCCACCCCACAGCCCCCGTCACCCACAAAGAGCTTTATAAACCCCTCCAGCTAAGGGCTCAGCGCAGCCTTTCGGAACGCCGGGATTTCTCGGCTCGGAGCTTCGGCGGGGGGGTTACTTCTCTAGGAAAGTTCTCTTTAGTTTATCTACAAACAGCTGGTGTGTCTGCATCACACCTTTCCCCCAGTTGCTGTAAAACGCTACAGAAATGCATCAATTATCTTAAAAAAAAAAAAAAAAACCAACAAAAAACAAACCACAAAAAGCAAACAAAAACGTCCCCCGCAAACACAAAAAAGAAAAAACCACACACACAAAATAACCCCCCAAAAACCCCAAAAAACAAACCACAAAACCCCAACAACAACAAAAACAAAAACCAACCAAACAAAACCCCCCAAAACAACCAAACAAAAACCTACAAAAAACCCCCAACCAAAACAACCCAAACCCATTGGCAGTGCAAATCTACATTAAAGTGTCACATGGCAACTAATCAGCTGCAGTAATTAATATGTGGTGCGTAAATGCAAATCGTCCCCTTCCAGGCCACAGACTTGAGCCTCTCGGTTTAGCAAAGCCAAGAAACGTCTGCACCATGAACAGCTCTGACACACTCTAAAAGCATCTTGCCCATAAAGGATTTAAGTGATGCATCATCATCTCGGAGCAACCTTCGGGATTAGAGCTCCACGGCACAATAAAAGCAGGAGGGATGCAGGGATTCCTCTGCAGCTGAACCCTGGCATTCAGTGCCAACCCTGCTCCACTCCCCGTGCCTGCCCCGCCGCCCTCTCCTTGCTCCTCTCCTGTTTCCCTTCTCCTCCCCTCCCGCAGGAATGGTTTTCTCGGGAATAACTCAATTCCCCCAGCAGAGCATCCCCAGAGCAGAGGGCATTGCCTGGAGGTCACCGAGGCTGCTGCTTCCAGGGCAGCAGGGACCGGGACAGCAGCTCCAGCCTCTCTTTTGGCCAGGGCTAAAAATCGGTGCCGGCTGCCAGCGATGTGTGGGGGATGAATCCAGGGATCCAGGAGCGTTCCTGGCCCTAATGGTGCCGGGATTGCCTGCCCTGGCCTGCAGTTAACACCACCAAAAGCACCTTTTTGGGCGGTACTTTGGAAAAACAGGGTTTCCTTCCAGAGTTCCAGGACAAGGGGACACTGTGGTGGCCAGTCCTGGTCACCCTCACACCCAGAGAAAGGCAGAATATCAGCACTGTGCTCCCAGAAGGATGGTATTTTGAGGATGAATTCCTACTAATGGGGGAAAAAAAAAGGTTTTCTTTTTGCTCTCCTGAGAGAATGAATTTTATCTACCACTTTCATAACAGTTTCTTTATTCTAATGCATACATTTGAGTTATCAAAATGGAGACCATTTGGGCTCTAATCTCTTTTTCTTCCCTATTTGTGTAGATTCAGCACGGAAGGATCCTTGTCCAGGTACAACCAGGCAGTGATAACAGCTGAGCTTTGACAGGGAGCCACACCGATGATGTCAGAGCACAACGAAATATATTCACAGTGATAAAAGCTTTTATAGAGAAGTGGATACCTTGGGAGCCTGCACAGGGCCACAGATGCCCGGGAGGAATGAAGTGAAAGGTCACTGATGTGACCCACTGAGCACAGCCATTGCAAAGGCACTACACACAGCCAGCAGCCCCAGCAGGACAGGAGTTACCAAATCCTGACCACTCCTGCAGCCAGGGTACTCACAGCACATCTGCAGCACTTAATTCACAGTTCCTTCAAGCAGTGTAAACAATCCTTGATTACAAACATTTCTGGAAGAACAGTTTTCATTGGAAAACCCGAAGTATTTTATATTATCAAGGCTTTTCTGCACAGAATCAGCAGAACAATACTGGGAGGCTGAGGGAGGCAGAGCTCAGAACCCTCAGGGGTGCTGAGAAAACCGTGGGGGGGGGGGGATGTCCACTTTTTGTGTTTGAACAAAGCCTTTGAGGGGAGAGAAAAAAAAAAACCAAACCTTTTTCTATAAAATACATAGGCTTTATGCCAGAAATTTCATTAGAAAAAGAGACAAGCAATGAACTACGAAGGAGAGCCCTCACAGACGTGCTCAGTCAGCTGCACCCAGTGAGATCTGTTTGTCTGGCCAGGATCAGGTTCTGATCTCCTGCATGGAACCCTGGTCCAGGTGCTCCAAAACAGAGGGCAACTCCCTGCCCCTGGACAACACCCCTTCCTCCTCCTCCTCCCTCCCACCCTGATGCAAATGGGACAAGGAATGGCACTTCCCAGGAAAAGGAGATGCTCTACAAAAAGGCTTTTTCTCACATACCACAGGCATCACCACCCTTTCCCAGCATCTCAGGGCAACAGTACACAAATAAACATCAACACTGGCTGTTTCTGGGAGAACTGCAGCAATAAAGCACATTAGTGCACACTCTGGGAGCACAAGGATGAAACCATTTCTGAGACAGCAGCAATAAAACTTCACACATCCTCAAGAAAAGCTGGAAGCTCATCTCAGTTTAGAGAGAAATGTGCTTCCTTTAAAATGCCAGAGAGCTCCTGGGGTGGAATAAAGAGTATTAAGTATTAAGAGTATTAAGGATGATTTTCCTTTCCCAGCTACTCTGGGGTCTATAAATATTGAATTTGAAGTGTAGAGACAACACAGACAAGGAGGGCCAGTGCTGCTCCTCCTTCTGGGTTCTGTGGGCACTGGGTGCACCTCCATCCATAAAATAATAAAGTCCTTTATTTCCTGAACCCACAGGGTGTCAAACCCTCCCTCCCAGGAGGACGAGTGGGAACAGGGGTAAATCAAGGTGAGGTGATTTGCTCAAGGGCACACATTAAACCTGGGCTTGGGCTGAGGGCCCTGCACTTCCCGTTTCCTGCTCTAATGACCAGTTTATGGCACCTCCACCCCCACAGTGACCCCCATTCCTTCACTGCTGCCCCATGACCACGCCAGGGCTGCTTCAGCAATGCCAGTCTTTCCCCTTCCCTAATTCATCTTGCTCAGCAAAACCTCCTCACCTCATTTCCCTTTCTAGGCAGAGCTTTACAGGCTCTCCCCCACCTCACAACACGATACTGGAGCAGACAGGAGCCAGCACACACCAGGGAGCATTTTAGTGCTTTAAAGTACTGAAAATGTTTGTCTTTTTAACTTCAGAGGGTCCTTCACTGACTGGGTTCCAGCACTAAAATCAGCTTTCCTCTTGGTCGTACATTTCATTGTGTTTTTTGTCCTCTTCCCGTACATTTTTTCCTTCTTGAGGCATCAAATCGCCAGCATTTCATGATTTGCAAGTTACTAAACATGCAAATAGCCACAATTCTCTATAAGCTGACTCCATGTCCTGCAAATTTTGAGTTTTCCAGCAAAAAAACCATGCTCTTCAGGAAGCCTGAAAGGCATCCCAGGACTCACACTCAGCACGGGATGTAGGGAGGCTGACCCCAAGGCTGGGAATCCATGGGCTGACTCCAAACACTGGCTGAGGTTTTTCAGGAAGACCTACTGCAGCCAGGAGCATTTCCAGCACAGTATAGATCCTCCTGTGGGTTATTTTAGTCTCAAAGCCAAAATGCTGCCTCGGGAGGTTCATACAGGACAGACAAAGCTGGGAGGAGGAGCTGCCTCCTTGTCCTGTCCTGGTTTTGCTCCAAGTATTGACGTTGCCACCAAAGGGATCTGCTCATGCTGGCAGGGGCAGCATTTCCTGATCTCATGGAAAATCCATCCCAGAAAAAACCAGAGTTCAGCTCACTTGGAAGGGTCCAACCCAAAGCCCAGCTCTGTCTGGCCCAGCAGATCTCAGGCTGAGCCATGGAAAGTACCTGCCATTAATCAGAGCAGAAAACCTCCCCAGCTGCAGAATAACACTGCCAGTTCATAATTCCTTATCTCCAGCTGGTTTAAAGCTAATTTAAAACCACTTTCTTAAAAAAAAAAAAAATTATGCTCATCTCCTTGATGTAATTATTAAGAATTTGAAAAACATAATTCAGTTTTGATTCCACCAACTCATATTTCATGGGGTGGCTCTATATTCCTGAAAAATCTGCCTGAATACCAAAATGCAAATTCCTCCACACGAGAGTGCCACCAGTTTGGATGTGCCAAACTGCATCCAAGAGCTGAGCAGCTGCTGAGAGGGAAAAAAGTAGGAGAGAGACGTGACTAAAGCAGGCTGTGGGAGAAGACAAAATTCCTGATCAGAAGTGCCTGGAGGCGTGGAACAGCAGACCCCAACACTCACCTCGGCAGCAAGAAAGGGTTCTTGGCAAAGGAGCTGTTTGGTCGCCTCTAATGAGGTCAAGCCAGCCTTGGCTTCCTCTGGAATTTCCTCCTGCAAGCCCAGCAAAGCTCCCCAGCCTTTGCCTGGAGCTGCTCACATGTGCTGGAGGTTCTTGTTTTCAGTGCAGCTGCAGGAAGTGGGGAGGAAGCAGCGTTCCCACAATCCCAATTCCACCACCAGCTGGCTGGGCTTTATCACCCACCTGCCTCACGTGGCTGGAAATACTTTCCATGAGGAGGCAGCTGGCAAACAGCTCTGAAATAGGGCACAGAGATGGGCAGAGAGGGCAGAAACCCCACTGCCAGCCAGGGCTTCCAACACAGAACCTACAGGCTCTGGGCCAGTGGGGATGTTTAACCCTTTCCATGCCTCCAGTTCTGCAGGGAAATTGATAATTTGCTTTTTCTTCCAGAAAAAAAAACCCATTCTGAATTCAGAAGAAAA
>VZTR01015548.1:12729-28093 GCA_013400775.1 Chaetops frenatus
AAAAAAAAAAGGCAAATTCTCCAGAGGCATCCTGATACCCCCAAACCCAAGCCACTCTCACCATCCCTGCTGAGCTGCTCATTTCTCCCATTCCCATTTTCCCATTTCTCCCATTCCCATTTTCCCATTTCTCCCTCACTGCTTGCTTGCAGGCAGGGTTTTTTTCCAAGTCCTGAATTTGCAATCCACCCCTTTATCCTTGGGGTTAACAACCTGCACAGCCCAAGGTTTTGTTGGGAGTCAGTAGGGGACAGATGAGTCTCATGGGACTGATTTCTGTAGGTGTGACAGGGTTTATGGCACTGGGGCAGTGACCAGGCCATGCAGCACATCCCCACAGGGTCACAGGAGATCCCTGCAGGCAGCAGAGCATTCCCAGGGAGGCAAACACCTCACAACTGCGCTGGATCTCCAGGAAGGAGGGAGGGAAGACACAGAGAGGCAAAGAATCAAGCACGGAATTCAAAAACGAGGAGGCAGCACCGTGGTCTGGGCCATGCGCCGGGGCAGAGCCCTGACACGCTGCAGGTTGCAGAAACCTCTGCTGGAATCAGTGCCCCAAAAACCACCCAAATCTCATCTCTCCTCAGGAAACAGGCTCAGAAAAACCTGTGGCACAGACTTTAACCAGCACCAGAGCCCTGAAACAGGACTGCTCAGTGCCCTGAGCCCCAGTGCAGGTGCTGGCAGCCCTGGCAAGCCCCGGGGAAGGGATGATGCCATTCCCAGACGTGCACGGACTGGGAGGCCAAGTTTTGCTGTTTATTGACTTATAAAGCAAGAACTGGAAGTGGGTCAGCAGGCAGGACACCCCGAAGGTGGAGAGAACCATCCTCCAGTCCCTCCTTCAGGGAGGGTTCTGCCTGATGGTTCTGATTGATGGCTCTGCATGAGCAGAGCTGATTTTTAACAAAAAAGCAGAAACTCTTCGAGCCTGAGGCTGCAGTTTTCTCCCCCAGGCGATTCAGCACGCAGTAATGAAAGGAAGATTTTCACACCCCGCTTCCTGGGGGCCCCAGGCAGAGGCATCGAACCAACCCTGCTCCAAAACTGAATCAAAAATCAGCCCCATGTGCAGCAAAGCAGAGATTATAACACCAGGTGCAGCCCAGCACTCACAGCTCTAAGCTATTCTTCCTGAGTGTCCTACATAACAAACCCAAACAAATTAAGGAATGAGTAATGAAAAGGTAGGAGGTGGCAAGGCTTGTTTTGGTTCAGGAAAGGATTCCCATCCCTTGCTTGGAATCTAAATTAGATTCAATTTAGATTAGAGTGAGGCAAGGCCAAATTCCCCTGATGAATGAGTTGCTGCAGTAAATCGCTCAGATTTTGCAGCCGCTCTTCAACAAATGTGTTTTTCTTTGTTCTTCCTCTCCTTTTGTTTCTGATCCTGTCAGCCCCGTGCCATGGCCCTGTTCCTCTGGGTTAGGATATCCCTTTTTATCTCCTTCAGAAAGGGAAGAACTAATTTGTTGTCTGGTAGGGAGGGAAGGTGTTCTTAGCCTGATAAGTGGATTATCTCCCTAAACAAGCTCTGTAATGCAACAAACCCCACACACTCACAAAACCAAAGGAATCCATCACAACCAGGGATGTGACATCCAAAAGTGAAAGCTCCCTCTCCTGCACAGCACACCCAGTTCCACAGCCAGGCTTTTGCTAGAGCTAAAATCCAGGGAAAATGCACAAATTTAAATCCATATTCAGGCTTGCCATGGCTGCAAATGGATCTCTGAACAGCATTTGTAGGGTCACATGTGATTTCTGTATGTGATTTCCCTTCCAGCTGAAGAGTGTTAAACAGTTCTAGAAATAGAAAAAGAGAAATGGTATCAGGAGTGCAGCACAAGGACACCCCAAAAAGGATGGGAATAGGGGAAATGGAGTCATCCACCCCCAGGAACTGGGCACTGCTCAGCCTTTATCCCTTTGCTACAGTCCAGGCTTGGGGTTTTTACTCTGCTGACAGCCTGCACCCCACAGATTATCACTGGAGATGTCAGTGATATCAGCTACGAGATCCAGCCCCTCACAGGAGGAACCAACAATGTGTAGCAACTTAAAATAGAAACTGGACTGAAACTCCTCAGCCTCTGACTCACCCCCAGAGGAAGCCAAGCAGGTGCAAACCTGACAGACCTTCAGGTGCCACAGAAAAAGGACTCATTCATTTAACAGGTGCCAGGGGCTGATTTACAGCTCCTTCTCCCTGGCTGGGAGGGTTTGTGTGAAGCCAAAGGCTGCTGCTGACACATCCTGCAGGAGGCTGGAGAGCTGGAAAGCTCCTGGCTCCTAATGTCAATCCACAGTCAAGTGCCAGAGGTAGCTGAGATGGTTTGGCATAAGCCAGGGACTTCTCCAGGGATAATCTCTCTCCCTCTGATGGATCAAAATGAAGCTGCTTTATTTCACTGGCCCAGCTTCCTTTGGAACCACCCTAATTTCTGCCTTTGCCTTAGAGAAGCCAATTTCACAAAGGGCAGCTGCAGAAACATGGAGCTTTCACTTTTAGTGCTTACCTTGTGCTTGAACATGCTCCCTTAGGCAGAACCAGCCCATTCATCATCCTGATGAGAAGAAATACCCAGAATTACTTCTCAGAGTACAAGACAATTCCCACAGGACTGGTAATTTATTAAGCCCGATTTTCTTTATGGTGCAATTTTCCTTTTCTGAACTTTGCAAATTTGTTTCACTTCTGTGTTCCAGCCTTTGTTTTCTGCTAGCATTGCATATAATTCCTCCTTTCTGCTGTTTGGTTTCACATGGTGATAAAATTATGCTCATTTTGTAGTATCACTTCAGTAGTTGAATAAAAATCCTTCAGGGTGATACTGCAAGACAGCAATATCTGAAGGCAATGCTGATTTTGTGCAATAACCTGATAAAACCAGACATTGTTCCAAGGAGCTGTTCTCTTGAATGGATGCCCAGAAAATTCTGAAATTATTAATCTTAAAATATATTATGTTAAAGAGTAATCTGCTTCCAAATGATGCAGCAGCCTAAACTCCTACATGTTGGGAAGCCAGGCCAAGTAGTGTAAATTTTCAGGATTCTGAAAGAGCTAAATTGAAAGTGTTATTCTGTGCACATGAAATACAGGAGTATCTGACTTCCCTTCCAAGGATGAAAGCACTACCCCATGTATTTTAATTTGCTGTGATTACAGTTTTCACAGAAGACAGGAATAATAATACACATTTTGGATCTTTTCTAGCCATCCCTCGGCACCCTCTGTGCTGCGCTGCAATTTCAAACAATCACAAGGAGATAAAGATGGAGTTTATTAGTGCTGAGAAGTGCATGGTTCATGTGCAATAAACCCCTGGGTCAGTAACTGAGCTGTGCATGTCCCCAAATTTAAACTGGTGTCGGCACCAAGGGTGAAAACTCCAGCACTGCAACCCTCACGACACAAGAGCTCACATGGAATTAACCACAGGCTGCTTCCATGGCTTTTAGGGCATTTTGTGGAAGCAGTGATGCCTTAAGTTTTAAGCTTTTTCTCTTTTTCTGTCCTGCTTTAGTGTGCAGCTCTCAGCTCCATATTCAGTGTTACTGAGTTCCCCTCACAGGGCAGTCAGACACAACAAATCTCCCCAGCTCAGGATTCAAGGACAATCCTTCCCAACCTCAGCCCCAAAAGCACAAACAACATCAAAAAGAGGAGGCCAAGCAAGGAGGATGGAACTTCATCATTCCAAGGGATTCATTGGGCACTTCACCTCAATCTGCAAATGGAGCAGAACTGATCAAAGTGTGGAACCCCGTGGGCAAAGCCCCTTTTCTGTGACCATGCTGAGGCCCATCCTGGCAGGGGCTGCAGCCGGGCTCTGCCATTGCCAGGGTGGGGCCTTGGGAGGCCTTGCAATAAATAAATCCCTGCTTTATTCCTCTCCTTCTGCCTGCCCTCTGCTCCAGCTCACACCGATCAGTCAGCAGGATCCCAAAATACTGCACATTCCTGTCCTTGGAGTTTCCTAAGCTCAGCTGCTTTTGAAGGGGAAGGAGCCCCTCCAGACAGACCCCACTGTCACACATTTGATCCAATCCTGCATTTTACACTCATCCCAAGTGCCTGCCTGCCTCATTAGCACAGAGGGCAAGCTCCAGAGGCAGGCTGGGAGCCAGCCTAGTTATCATTTGCATTTCAGCACTGCTTTCATGTTGGCAGAGTGCTGTGCAAACACCAATTCCTGCCGGGGGCAGTGGGGCTGCTTAACCCTGGCACGGCTGCTGGCACCGGGCTGCTTCCAGCTCCAGAACCAGCTCCAGAACTTCAGACTGGCCTGCCAGCACCCAGCTGGCCCTGTCCCTGGGACACCCCCAGCAGCCTCACACTGCCCTGGGAAGAGTCTGCATCAAGAATCTCTCCATAATCATCAAAACTCATTTCCAAAAAAAGCACCGAGGTTGAACACTTTGCACCGCCCTGAGGTTTGTGCTGCGTGGGAGCTCTGCAGGACAGGCTGCAAAGCAGCGAGGGAAACACAACAAAGCTCATTGGGCAGGGAAACTCAGTTACCTCCTGCCTTTCCCGTATTTTCCCCGGGTTATCAAGAACATAAACATATTTTGCACCTCACCTCATTAAGCTCAGAGCATCTCCTGTAATTTGGTTCTCTTGTGACTCCTCTGTTCCACTCCCAAAGCCATGGAGCACCTGGCATTTGTCCCAGGAGAGGAGCAACCTCCTGCACAGTGGGAACCACTGGGGTCAGACCCATCACCAGGAGAACTCTGTTTTCCCTCTTGTCAAAAGCCTTAAACTGAAAGAGGGCAGGTTCAGACTGGATATTCAGAAGAAATTCCTCCCTGTGAGGGTGGGCAGGCCCTGGCAGAAGTTGCCCAGAGAGGCTGTGGCTGCCCCTGGATCCCTGGGAGTGCCCAAAGCCAGGCTGGACAGAACTAGGAGTAACCTAGGAGAGTGGCAGAGGGTGGGATGAGATGATTTTTAAGGTCCCTTCCATCCCCAACCAGCCTGGGATTCTATTTTGGCTGGCAGCTCCCAACAGAGTCACTTACTCATCACAAAACTTCGCACACTGAGATGGATTTGGTGACACACAGGGAGCCTTTCATTCATCCTTAGCTTTTCCACAAATCATCTCACCCCAGATTCATTCAAAATATTTGACTTGTGGAGCAAAACTTGATGGGATTTGCCAGATCCTCTTTCAGTAAAAGTCAGCATTAACTGCAGGTATTTCTGCAGCAAATCAGTGTGACCAGCACAAGCTCAGGTCCCAGAAAAATGTGTTCCCAGGAAGCCCAAGGACCAGACCTGCTCCCATCTGGGGCTGGCTCAGACATATCTGTGCACAAAAGCCAAATCAAAGCTTGTTTTAATATTGAAATGATGTCATCTGGACTCATCCCTGTGCATTTGCTCCCCAGGACAGGAGTTGTCTGCCTGCCCTGAGAGCAGCTTTTTCATCTGGAGTGTTCTCCCTTTATCCAGGCAGAGGACAGGGGTAATTATCATCTCATCTCTGCCTGCCACGCTGAGAAACTGCTGGCTGGAGGTGCTGCTTTCTTCCTCTTGGCTACAAAGACAAGCTGAGTGATGAGTGCAGAGTTAAATTAGCTGAGCTGCATCCTGTCCCAGGCAATTCTGAACTCAGGTTTTGCAGCCATTTGGCAACTCAAGCAGGCAAGGGACACACACAGATCAGGCAAGGAGCAGAGTCAGGGCTCATCCTTCTACTGGGACCCTCCAGCTGAGGGTCACACATGGAGAGGACACAGTTCCCAACCAGATTTCCTGGCTGATCCTGCACAGGTCACAGCTTCTCCATGAGCCCTTTCTCCATCTGCAGAGTGGAGATGATGCTCCCAACCTTCTTTGCCAATTCCTCTTGGATCTACTGATGAAAAGGACTCAAATCCTAACATAGATGGCATTTTTCACTCATTAAGAGCATTTAAAAATGCTGTTTTTGAACCATGATAATAAAAACCTGCTACCACCTTTGAGCTGAGCACAGTAAAAACAGATACCACAGCCATGACTTATAAAACAAAGAGCTGCAGGGAGAAAATATAAACCCAGCTAACTGTTTCTATTTAACATTTCAGGGCTGCTCAACACAAATGCTTCACTAAAACCAAGCTAGGAAACACTGAAGCACATCTTGCAGCTAAAAATTTTGCATTCTTTGTGGGTAGAAGAGCTTTACAAAACATTATCCACCTATCCTGAGCCACTTCCAAAGCCAGGCAGACTGAAAATCAGGGAATTCATTGCTAGCCAAGCCTCAAGCCTGTAACTTTATGTATTTCTTACTTAACTGACTTTATTCCAGTGTGCATGGAGCAGGTGGTTGGACTGGTTCTCAGCAGCACTCAAACAATATCCAGTGTAAATCACAGTCAAGGGCATTTTCCCAGGAGGAAAGGAAGGGAAAGGTGAGGCTGGATTTCCCTGCAGCATAAGGGGCCCCGAGGTTGAAAGTGGGAGGAGAAAACTGCCCACAGATGGGGGCAAATTTAGGTTGGCACTGCTGGGCAGAGCCTGGAGGCTTTTCCTCTCCTCACAGCCACAGCAAACACCTGCCTGTGGCACCTCTGCCACCTTGCAGGGGACTGGGAGGGAGCTGGCACTCCAAGGGAAGGGCATTCCAAGGGAAATAATTCCAAGGGAATTAATCCCATGCATTAATCCCTGCAGCTCCGTGTGTAGGGAACCTACAGCACCTAAAACCTCCTCCTTCCCTGAGTGCCAGGGAGTTGTTCCAGCAGATTTCTGCACCACGGCAGAAGTTGGAGTGCCCAGCTAAAGTGTTTGGCCTTTCAGAGACACGGGAGGATTTGCACTGTGAATTTCACAGAATTCAAAGAATTCACAGAACATCCAGGTTGGAAGAGACCTTCAAGATCATCCAGTCCAACCCATGCCCTGACACCTCAGCCAGACCCTGGCACCGAGTGCCACATCCAGGCTTGTCTTAAACACACCCAGGGATGGTGACTCCACCACCTCCCTGGGCAGAGCATTCCAGTATTTTATCTCCCTTTCTGGAAAAAGCTTTTTCCCAATATCCAGCCTGTATTTCCCTTGGCTCAGCTCAAGGCTGGGTCCCCTGGTTCTGTCAGTGCTGCCTGGAGAAAGAGACCAAGCCCCAATTTCTTACTCTCAACTTCACAGCATTTTCTCCCCATCTGCATTTTACCTTTAACTGCTGATGTCCCACCCCAGACCATGGCACTGGGTTAAAGGATGCTGTGGCACCTTTGGGTGCCCTGGCAGTGACCATGGAGATGTGCCCAGCCCCTCCACGTGGCTTTGACAAACACGAAACAAGTTTTTCTTGACCCCAAGTATTTTCTGCACCAGGAGCAGTATTTCACACTGAGCTGTGCAACAAACCCATGTGACCCTCAAATTCCACAGGGAAAATGCTGTTTGCAAGCTCACATCACAGCCCAGTTGTGCAACACCTTGAACTATTTCAAGGCCATTTTGACCCCAGGAGCCTTCTCAGAATTTTAGTCAAGAGCACATATGTGGCCACTGCAGGGATAATGTAATTTCTAGAGGATAGAATTTCTAGAGTTTCTAGAGGGTAGTGTTTCAGGAGGAAAGACAAATGAAAAATAAAATACCTACAGGTTGTCTGAAATACCTTCTCAGAAGGTATGAGGAGAATGTTTTCCTTCTTTGCCTTGGAATCAGCCAACAGAATTCCACTGTGATGACATTGCGTGGAAATGGGAAAAAATTGAAAGAAAAAGAAATAGGAAAATGAAAGAAAAAGGGGAAACGGCCTCCTCTTGAAATGCTCCCATAAATGCCTTCCACTCTGCCTGCTCCAGGAACAGCTCCACAGAATCCACCCACCTTTCTGGGAACGCAAAAACACAAAAAACCAGCTTTAAACCTGTCACTCCTAAACGTGCCTCACCTCCTTCTCCCACTGAGCCACTGAAACCCACAGTTCCCAACCCCCTTTTCAACTCCTGGCGTTTTAACTTTGCTTCCTCCTGCACACCTGGCAGTGCCAGGGCTGGGGATGGCACAGGTGAGGCTGTGCCAGCTCTGGCAGCTCCTGAGAGCCACGAGCCAGCCCTGGGCCAGTCCCAGCCCCTGCAAGCCGTGACTAAAGGCCCTGCCTGGCTCTGCCAGCAGCTGTTGCAAGCTGTGAGGCAGGATTTTGGCATTCCCAGCTGAAACCCTGGGCACCTGTGCCCTGAGACGGTGCCAGGGTCAGCGGGGTGACAGGGCAGGACAGAGAGGGGCGCAAGGAGATCCTGCTGGGCTGACCCACATCCAACCCCCTGAGTCAGGCCTGATCCCTTTCCAGGTCATGCAGCTGGTAAACATCTGGCTGTGGCACCTCAGCCACCTTCCAGGGGGAATTATCCTGCCAGTCTTGTCCTGCTGCAGCCGTTGGTGATTGTGCAGTCCCCTTGCTGTACTGACCTGCTTTCCATCACAGAAACACCCCAAAAAATGCCACAGAACTGACATTTCCTAAGCAAACCTCTGCCAAATAATGCCCAGTTTGGTTCCATGTGAAATTAGGAAGCAATTCTTATCCACTCAGAGGGATTTTTGGTAAATAATGGATGTGGCTCTTCCAGAGGCTGGATGTGGAAAATTTGCTGTCTGCACACAGCTGTTTCTAGACAGCACCACAGGGCTTGGAGCCTGGGACAGCAGGAGGTGTCCCTGCCCCTGGGATGCCTCCAGGATGATCAGGGGGATGGAGCAGCTCTGCTGGGAGGGAAAGACTCAGAAAATGAGGATTATTCAGCCTTTCTGGAGAAGACACCAGGGCTGACCTCACTGTGACATTCCAGGGTATGAAGGAGCTACAGGGGAATTTCTGCAGCGGTCTGGAGTGACAGGACAAGGAGGAATGGATTGCAGGTGAAAGAGAGAAGGGTTAGATGGGATTTTGGGAAGGAATTGTTCCCTGGCAGGGTGGGCAGGCCCTGGCACAGGGTGCCCAGAGAAGCTGTGGCTGCCCCTGGATCCCTGGCAGTGCCCAAGGCCAGGCTGGGACAGGGCCTGGAGCAGCCTGGGACAGGGGAAGGAGTCCCTGCCCATGGCACAGGGGATGGGATGGGATGAGCTTGAAGGCCCCTTTACCCTCAGCCGTTCCAGGACTCTGTGATGCTGTGATTGCTCAGGACACATCACACATACCAGGGGTTTTACAAGCCTGGCCACTTCCTCACCTGGATTTGCAGAGGTGCTTTGGGGCCAACACACCCCTGCAAAACCCCATTTGCTCTTCCTGTGAGTCCAGATTCAGCTGCACAGAAGCCCAAACTCACATCCCTCTTTTAACCATCCCAGTTTCCTGATTTCATCCCAAAGAATTCCTGCCTCTCCACTCTCCAGGTTGTGATGCCTGTCAGGAATGAGGCTGGGTGTGTTCTGGAGCAGCAGATTCTCACTGCAAACCACAGGCTGGCTCTGTGAGCTCCTTATCCTGCACATCAGATAATATTTTGCAAGAAAAAATAATTTTTTTTTCACCTGAGAATGATCAAAGCATCAAAACAGCAGCTGTTTGAAAGACTGGAGTTTACAAATTCCTACAAATCATGAAATGTTGGGAATATCACCAGGTTTAATGAAAGAAGTTCTCTGTTTTTGCACCAGTTTCCAGTCCTCACTGCTCCTGACAGCCCCAGGAAGTGACAAAGAGGAAAATCAATTTTCTTTACTGGTTTTTAAAGCCATATGAATCCAATAATGGTTCATATTTAGGAGCACAAGGAAGCAGGAAGATAAAATATTAGGAAGAGCAAGATAGTCCTGGATGCTGTGACTCGCTTGTGATTTGTTTTTCTTCCTCACAGACAGAAAATGTCAACAGAAAATGGATCCTCAGGAATACTCCCTCTAAGAAAAAATGTGCAAATTCTGGCACTTTGACCTTGATTTTTGAACTTTCTTAGGACAGGCAGCAGGGAGCTCAGCACATCCTGATCTATAAATTAAAGACAGCCATGGCTTTTTGATGGCCCACATGACAATGGTTAGAATGAGCTGTTTCCACATTAAAAAGTGACCAGTATTGCTGCAGAAACCCAAAAAACCTCAACAAACTAGGACAGAGATGAAAAAGCAGTCACTTTCCCTAGCTCTTCTTCAGGTGGTGGGAAGAAATAAAGACTATGTGGAAATAGATGGACATGAAATGATGAATTCCACCTGTGTCATCCCTTGGTGGGTGTTCAGAACCCACCTCAGCCTCAAAAGGCTGAGGGAGAGGCCAAATCCTTCTGGAAAAATCAAAACCTTGCCCCCAAATGACCTAAAGCTTTGGTGGCTGTGCCAGGTCTGCAGGGACACCAGGTCATCATGGCATTTATAATGAGGTTATAACACAGCTCAGCATTTAAAATGCCAGCCTAAAAGCTGGGAATTAAACCCCTGGCTCCTCAGCATTTCCTACTCATCTCTGATTAACAAGAATGGAAAAATTATGGGGGGGAAAAAGCATAGAAATTTAGGTTTTCCTGAGCTCCATGAGCACCATGTGAAGCACAATGTGTAATTCCCCCTCTTGGGAGGTGAATGCTCAGACAAGGAGTGGTTTACAGCCAATGCTTAAATTACCACTGTCCAAACACCACTTAAGCTTTGTCTTAATTTGGCTCCTGGGAGGTTTTTACAGGTGCTTAGCTCATCACTCGTGGCCTCTGAATTACGGTTTAATATCTTTGGGTTAAATTAAAGAGGAAAAACAGGCAAGATTTAGCACTTGGCACTTAGGGGAAAGAGGAGTTTCTGCTCTAGAAAAACAAGGAATCCTCAAAACCTCTCTCCTGGGTAGTGGAAGGACCCAGAGTAAATTCTCAGCCCCTCCCACTTTGCCTCTGGAGAGTCCCAGGTCTGTTTTATCCTTGGCCTCGAGGGAGAGAACAAACAAACAAACCCCGAACAAGACCAAACACATCTTTCCTCTGTAGAATCACAGAACCCCAGAATGGCTTGGATTGGGAGGGACCTTAAAAATCATCCCATCCCACCCCCTGTGCCATGGGCAGGGACACCTTCCCCTGTCCCAGGCTGCTCCAAGCCCTGTCCAGCCTGGCCTTGGGCACTGCCAGGGATCCAGGGGCAGCCACAGCTTCTCTGGGCACCCTGTGCCAGGGCCTGCCCACCCTGCCAGGGAACAATTCCTTCCCAAAATCCCATCTAACCCTTCTCTCTTTCACCTGCAATCCATTCCTCCTTGTCCTGTCTCTCCAGACCGCTGCAGAAATTCCCCTGTAGCTCCTTCATACCCTGGAATGTCACAGTGAGGTCAGCCCTGGTGTCTTCTCCAGAAAGGCTGAAAAATCCTCATTTTCTGAGTCTTTCCCTCCCAGCAGAGCTGCTCCATCCCCCTGATCATCCTGGAGCCTCCTCTGGCCTCGCCCCCACAGCTCCCTGTCCCTCCCGTGCTGGGGCAGCCCTGCAGGGGAGGGGGGGGGTCTCGTGGATGTGCAGGGAGCAGACCCGCGCTCATTTCTGCGGAATTTTGGGGAATTTTTCGGGAATTTGGGGAATTTTTCAGGAATTTGGGAGGGAATCTCCGAGCGCCCAGGGCCGTGCGCCCTCTCCCGGCCCTCGCGGGAAGTGCAGCCAGCGCGCACCGCCCCCCGAAAAGCAAGTTTAACCACATTTAAACAAATCTTAGCAAATTTAAGCAAACTTTAGCAAAATTTGGCATCTATTTACAGCCCTTTCTGCAGCTTCAGATCCTTCCACCGCTCATGCTCGTCCTTCTTTATCCAAGACATATAGATAACACAACAAAATCCATCAGGCAGAAATATTGCATTCTCCTTACCCCAAAATCCTTTACAAACATTCACACTTTTACTTCGAAACCTGAAAGATTTTGACAATATGAGCACCGGGATCAGCCCCTATGAGCTAAGAAATGTGGCCTCCCTGTGCTAAATAACATCCAAACCTTCTCCTGGCTGTCTTTTTTCGCATGGGATCCAAATAGGTCTTAATTCCGGTGAAGAAAAGTGAGAGAGAATAATCCAGAAAGGCGACATTATTTTGCTAGGCTGATCTTTAGGAAACAGCACAATATTATGCACAGTTTTCCCCCATCTGCAGGGCCCAGCTGTGGCTGTTGTGACACACCAGGAGCACACGTGGTAATGCCAGCCCCCAGGTATGTTCCTCTCAGCACATGCCACGTCTTGCCAAGCCAGGGCACAGGGCAGGGTTTGCTTGTGGAGCAGCCCTTGCCCAGAAATGCAGCCTGGCTTCACATCTGGGTTCTGTTCCTGGGACCTTTTCAGCAGAGCCAAGTGACAAAACACAGATTTTGTGGTGATGAGTGACCCCAGCTAACGAGGAGGATTCCCCCTGTCCAACCACCTTATGTTACTGCATGAAAAACAAGGCATTTGTCTTTTTACAGTGCTTCTCATCCTTGCTTTGTAACTCACAGAAAAAAAAAAAAAAAACAACCAAAAAAACCTTCAAACGGCAGACCTAATGGAATTTTGGCCACCGAATTTTAACACCAAATTTGCCCTTTGAGCTTGGCAGCTCCACACAGGGGGTTTGCCAGCAGCAAATTCTCTGTAAATCCTGAGCCACAGAGCCGTTGACAGAGACTTTCTCAGCTCAGTTCCTTGGCCACGGAGCACATCCTGCAGCAGGCAGGTGTGTCAGGGTGAATATCCCATCAGGAGCAGGCTCCCGGGTGCTTTGTTGCCAAGCACTTCTCTCATTCGCATTTCTATCACTCATCCCCAGGCAAAAGCCAAAGAAGGCAAATTCAAAAACTGCCCAAATGACCTAGAAAAAAGTCCTGGATCACAAATAATTGCTAAAAAGCACATGCTGCTTGCTTTGATGGATCTGTGAATTATTGGATGCACATTCTTGTTTTCCACCTAGCAGTGGGAGAGAGATCTCTGTTCCCAGTTAAAACCCGTCAGTGGACAGGGTGAGATGTGCTGGGTTGCACATTTTGCTGCCCACTGCTTTTACCCACAGAGCTGATGCCATGCAGATGCATTCCTAGAAGGCATTTCCCCATCTCCAAGGCCATTTCCCTTCCCATATCCCCCAAATTCCAGCCTGGGCAGTCCAGCTGGATGTGAAATCTGCTCACGTTTCCTCTCCATCACCCTGCTCTTCCCTGGATCTTCCCCAGAACTGAGGAGGATCTCGGTGCTGGGGACCACACGACACAGATCCCCTGGATACAGCCAATGACCTGTGTTAACTTCTAACCTTCAGAGTTTCATAAAATCTCCGATTTTGGCTCAGATTTTTGGCTCAGCCAGTCCAAGAATTCTTCCCAATCCAAATTTTTCATGCCCAGCAGTGTCTGGTGTTAATTCAGTTTTTCACTTCGCCTGTACTTATAGCATAGATTCACAGAATAAAACTTAAGAAGAAACAACAAGGGGCAGTTCCAAGGGATGTTTTCCCTTGTTGGGAAACCTCCAGCACTTACAGACGTAGGGAAAGGTTGATATTCCAGGAAAAACCCAGCTCTGGGTACATTGAGCAGCAGAAACTGAACACGAAACCTTTCCAGCCCCACTCGTGCACCTTGTGCAACACTCCAGCTTTAGAGAGTGCCATGGAAAAAGACCAACACACAGAAACTGTGAAGTGGCAACAGCTCCAGGAGGCCTGATACTCAAATTCCTGGGAACTTGAATTGAATGTAAATTATTCCTGCTCCTGTTGAGGTAATAGATGATGTCCCTTGGATTTTTCCCCTCTGCTAACAGCTTCTATCAAGGATTTGATGAAGTCAGCATTGATAATCTCCATTAACACGTCATATCTCTGACCACAATTTGACTCACTACTGGTGGCACCACACAGCATGTCAAATGGATTTAAAGAGCATGGATTACATAGTATCAAAGACTATACATAATACTGAAGACTGAAGATTGTGTAATATTAAAGACCAGATGCTGAGGTGCTGTTGGTCAGCAAGGTCAGAGGGACTAAAGACAAGGCTTTCCCCAAATAATGTTAAAGTACAGAACACCATTCCCTGTGTTCCACTCAGCTTCCCATCAGCTCAGTCTCACAGGTGAAGAAGCAGCCTTACTCCTAAGTGATGAGACCAGCCAGGTACCAAAAGTGTCACAAATCTCATTACCCCTCCTGCCTGGAAGCTGGTAATTGATGCAAGACGAACCAGGAGCTGTTCAGGTGAGTGCCCTGCTGGAAAAGCACCAGGAAATGCACTTCTCCCAGCTCAGCATGAAGGTGGGAAACACACAAAAATGCAAGGCAAGGATTTAGAGTGAAGTCCAAGCTATGAAGCTTCAAAGAGCCCCTCTCCTTTAAATCCCTGCTGGCACCTCAATGAGGCAGGGATTCGACTCTGAGGGACCTCAGGCAAAGAGAGCATCACCTGGGCAGGTGAGACAAAGAGGTGCAGAGCCTTCCTTTAGCTCAGGACAGCTGGGATCCTGAGGGGAGCCCGGAGCTGGAAAGCCTCTGGAGGAAACTCCTCGCTTCCAGCAAGATGAATAATACACCTGTTCCCTACCTGTGAGCAAACACTACAAAGGAATAATTAGAACCTATCTGACCTGAAACCCACATGCCCATTACTGTGGTATTTTTCCACCTACTCCAGGTGGAACAGAAGATGGGCTGGACCTGGAAGGGGAGGGGTGGAGTGGCAGCACAAGATGCTGATTTATAAAGCAGCAGCAAGCAGAGCTCTTTCTCCACAGGCTTGGGACAGGGAGCTCGTCCTGCCTGGAGGATGCCGAGGTGGGAGCAGCATTCCAGCTAACACCTGCTGGCCTCAGGACAGGGAGCCACCACCTCGGGGAGCTTCTGCACTCCAGGACTGCTCTGAGCCACTCCAGCACACAGCTGCCCTTGGGCTTTTCATCCAGAGATTTTGGCTTTTCACCCAGAGGCTTTGGCTTGGCTGCTTCCCTCGGTCAGGAAAGGAATAAACTCACCAAGATGGTCAAGGTGGGTACAATGCCCAAGGAAGTGCCCCTTGTTGTTGCTTCTTTAGGTTTTATTTTGTGAATCTGTGCCATAAGTCCAGGCGAAGTGAAAAACTGAATTAACACCAGACACTGCTGGGCATGAAAAATTTGGATTGGGAAGAATTCTTGGACTGGCTGAGCCAAAAATCTGAGCCAAAATCGGAGATTTTATGAAACTCTGAAGGTTAGAAGTTAACATAGGTCATTCTTGCAAGTGAGCAGTAGATTTTACTAACTTCATCAATTTTCTCTATTTTTCTCTTCCATCTGCTAAGTTCTCCCAGCAGAGAGCTGTTGCCTTTCTCTCCTGGTCTGTCTGCTCTAAAGAGATTTGAAAAGCTGAACAGATTTTTGGGTAGGAGAGTTAAAGAGAAGAGGAGGAGGAGGAGGAGGAGGAGGA
>VZTR01015548.1:28146-50954 GCA_013400775.1 Chaetops frenatus
TAAAAACAGATCAAGAATCTTCAGCATGGTAGAAAAAAATTCAGAACTTACAACAGGCATGTCCTGTGACTGGGATGTGCATCACAAAGCAAGATCAAGTGTTTAGGAATAGGATTTCAATCTTTTAAGTCCTCAAACTGCTCAGCAGCTCTTTGCTTTCCCCTTCATCAAGAGACAATGTCAAGATTTAAATACTCCTTTCAGTTACAAGACAGTTGAGAGTAAGATGCCAGTTTTGAGTTCGGAACAGTGTTAAATAATAAGATTTCCCAATTATTTTTTTTCTTGCTGTTTCCATTATTTGAGCTCTCTTTGTGTCATGGAGAGATCTTCCTTCATTGCTGTGAGGCCAAGCACTGGCAGAGCCCCTTTGAGCTCAGCCAGCTCTGCTGTCCCACCAGGGAACACCCAGGGGGGCTCTCCTGCTCTCCTGATGGGTTTATTCCACAAGGAGACCCCTGGAATGGGGTCACCCAGTGGCTCTGCCAGGGCCTGGCATGTGGTTTCCAGGATAACTGGAAGCTGGAAGATGATGATTCCCCAGCTGGTAAATCAGCAGTACAGGGGGAAGTTTGCCCTGCACACTGCAGAATTAACCCAGCTTTGGAAACAGCACAGCTCCTGGGTTATCACTGAAAGCAAAACATTCCCTGAGGTGCAGCAGCCTCCCTGGGTCAACAGCTTCCTGTGCCCGATATCCCACTGGCAAAAAGAAGGGAATTGTTGTAAATCCCTGCCAGTTCTGAGCTCTGTGTGTGCAGAAACTGAGCAGCTCCTCCTTGGCTTTCAGTCCCATGTTTGCCTCCATTCCTCACCTTGATTCAGTGCAAATGTAAATTTGTAAGTGTTAATTGTAGTTAAAATTTAAATCTTGAAGTCATGGGTCTGAAAAACTCCAGAAACAAGCAAGTTCTCAATGGATAATTTTCCCCTCCCCTTTCCTTTCACTAATATGTTGCTTTTCCATTGATCTCTTCTTGGAGCTGATAAATAAATTAATAATTCTCACTGCTGAGGTCCTGGGCAGTATTTTCCTACCCTTGTTTCAGATTATAAACTGCTGGAAGTGTTGCACATCCCTAAAGGAATCCCTGTAATTTGCATTTGATGAAGTCCTGACCACAATCACTGTAACACAAACTGGATGGATCTCTGGATAAGACAGGAAAAAACACCTTAAGTGGCCAGGAGAAAGGGACAGTAGAAATCTGTAGGTTGTCCAAAAAAGTAGATCTGCAAAGTTTTGACTTTGTTGTGGTGTTTTACAGAAAAAGTCTGATGTTTACTCGGTTGAGATCTATGGGACAAAAGATCTGCATAAAACAGAGATCGAAGATGAGGAGGAGAAGCACAAAGACTTGAAAGGCAACAAGAAGAAAAAGAAGGCAGAAGAACTTAAGAAAGAACTGGACCTGGTGAGTGTTGCTGAGCTTCCATTACATATTCCATGAAATCCAGGGAATGTCCTGCACTGAAAGTCCTGGCACGGGGAAGGATTTGCTTCCTCACACTCCTGGAGTGTGCCAGAAAAACGCTGTGCGAGATTAATACCTAAAAGGAGAGGATGATTCTGGTATAATTAAGCCACCAATGGTACAGCACATTATCTGCCCAAAAAGGAACCATTCCCCAGATGCAATCACTGCCATCAGGATTTCCTGACAACTTGCAGAGCCAGCCAGGAATCTGAGGGAAAGGCAGAACCACGGCACTGTGCTCCAGAGATTCCAGAGCTGAGAGCACCTCCCAGCTCCAAACACAGGGCTTTTCACCCAAACCAACTGCTCTGGCCTTCAAGAAATCTGTTTTCCTCCTGGCTTCCCACTGACCTGCTGGCTGCTCTTGGAAATGTTGCTTCCTCTCCACATTCCAGTTTCCCAATCTGAAGCATGAGGGTAATTAAGCTGACCTCTTTTCGGGATTGCTGTGAGAGCAGCTCAGAGGAGAGGCTATTTACAGGCTGGATGGCATTTCAAAGCTGTAGAACCCCAAAAGAAGAGATCAATTCCATGAATCTCTGGCCCATTCACCCAGCACGTTTCCAAGACCTGCCCAGCAGCAGGGGAATATTTCTCAGTCCGTGTTGTCTTTGCCACCGGGGGATGTAACTCCACTCCCGTGTTTCTAAAGAGAAACCAAAGCACAGACAGGAGAATTGACTCACCCGAGTACCCATGAATCACTCTGAGAAAACAATTGAGAGATCTCTCAAATTCTTGGCTTCTAAATCCCAGTTCAGCACAAGACATAATTAGGCCAGTGATACCACAGAGGTGTCACTGCAGGCCAAGGAGAAGAGCTTTGAGATTTCCCTCTCCCACACCCTTTTTAACTGTGCTTAGAACCTGTTGCCTCTTTCCACCAGACTGTGGAGGATAATTCACATTCCCCACCCTGGCAGTCGAGGGCAGAGGTTGCTGCCACACACTCTCTGAGCCCTGCAGGATGCAGAGAGGAATGATTTATCCAAAAGGAGCACAGTCCCTCGTGGCAGGCAGCAGAAACATAAACACACCACCCTGTTCTTGTGACAGATTTGCTGGAGGAGGGAGCTATTTGCAAAAGCACTCCGCAAATCAAAAGGAAAAAAAAATATCATCTTCCAGTGAAAGGTATTTTGCTTATCAATATGCAGGTTTGTCTAATTAATGAAAGTGGGGTGCCACACAAGCAACTGCACCCACGGTCCCAGATCCAGGCAGTTTGGAAATGAAAATGTCAATGGTTTGATGTTCTGCTCACTGTAATTTTCTGTCTCTCTTGGAATGCAGGATGACCACAGGCTCAGCACCTCAGAGCTGGAGAAGAAGTACGGTACCAGCATTGACAAAGTAAGTCCCTGGGGCATCGTTAAGGATCTGCCTCAATCGGGTGCCTCTGGCCTCCCCAGAGCTCCCCAGGAGCAGGAATTTCATTATTAGATGTGTCAGGGTGCCTGCACTGATGCTCCCAGTAAAGCCCAAACCAGCAAGCCAACGTGCACTGACCTGGATTTAAAGTGGAGTTTCTCTCGACTCTGAAGAAGGCTGAGCTACAGCTTTGAAATCAAAAATCCCTGCACAAAATGGGACCTCAGGGTTTGCACCAAGACCTCATTTTTTCTAAAACTTTTATCTGATGTTTTGATTTCACCACAATTCATTTTTCACTGTAACAATTTATTGCCAAAGACTGCATGGGATAAGCTGATTTTGAAGAAAATCTAGATTTGAGAAACTACACCTGAGTCCCTTTGACACCTGATATTTGAATATCAAATCACTGAATGTGGCCAGAGCACAGACAAGAATTTCAAGAACCCCCTGAGCAACAAACATCTTGTGGAAATGCAGAAACAGCAGCAAAAGAATGTCAGTTTTCCCCTGGCTCTCCCAAACACTTAGTCCACCTATATTTGACTGCTAACCAAGAGAATGGAAACTCCTGATGGACGTGGCCCCAGCTTCAGTGCTCCAGTAAAGAAACAGCTGTTTCTCCTCCGTAGCAGATAATTAACAGCAGCCTCTCTGAGATCAGGAGGTTTGGAAATCAGAGTTGCAGCTCCTTAGTGACACAAGCAACCCTTAAAGAAACAGCAGCGCTGAATTCTGAGCTGGGGTGTAAAAAAAAAAAAAAAAAATCTGTTTTTCTGTGGTTTCACTGTAAACGTGTCACCTCCTCCTGCAGGGTCTCTCGAGTGCAAGGGCAGCAGAGATCCTGGCTCGGGACGGCCCTAACGCCCTCACCCCTCCCAAAGCCACCCCCGAAATCGTCAAGTTCCTCAAGCAGATGATCGGGGGCTTCTCCATCCTCCTGTGGATCGGGGCTGCCTTCTCCTGGATCTCCTTCGGCATCCAGCTGGCACAGGGGGTGGACTCAGCGTTTGACAATGTGAGTGCATGCGGGGGGAGCCCCAGCGCCAGCTGTGGCCCCCGAGGGGCCAGGGTGGGGTTTTGGTACTGCACAGTTACTCAGTAACTACTACAGGGAGGCCTGGTGTTCCCACAGGGCTCTCCTGCTGCTCCCGAACCTTGCTGATAAAAGCTCAAACGCCTCTCACATCACTTGTCTCAAGAGTGCCTGTGCAAGGGTTTTGTAACCACTGGGCATAACCACGGTTCTTGAGTGCTCTGAGAGCAGCAAAAAAAGCCCAAGGAACTCCGGAGTCTTTGATTAATTCCCTTTCGAGTTACACTCAGCTATTTTTTTAAAAATTTGTTTGTTGCACTCTAATTTGTTCGGGTTTATGTCAGTTTAGAGAAGGATTTTAGAAGGGAAAATCTCTATTAAAAACCTTTTTTTATACACATACACAAAAAGCTTTAACTGATAATTCGCTGGCCAACACGTGGAAGCTCTTTTCTTAATGTGTCTTTTAACCTGGCCAACACCTCATTTTAAAAGCCTGCTGAAACATCACAGAACGGATTTTTTTCTAACAGAGGAATTGATGAAAACTTGTCCTAAATTAACCAGATTATGTCTTTTATTGATCAGCTCTACCTTGGAGTAGTCCTGGCTCTGGTTGTCATCCTCACCGGCATCTTTGCTTATTATCAAGAAGCCAAAAGCACAAATATCATGGCCAGCTTCAGCAAGATGATCCCACAGGTGAGAACCACTACTGCCTCTCAACTGAGGCAAAAATTCATCCTAATAATGCATGAGGGAAGCCCAGCAAGCCCAGCTCGGATTTATCTCTTGGCAAATGACCCAGAAAAAAGTCCTGAATCACAAACCATTGTAAAAAGCACATGCTGGTTGCTTCCATCTCTGTTCCCAGTTAAAACCCGTCAGTGGACAGGGTGAGATGTGCTGGGTTGCACATTTTGCTGCCCACTGCTTTTACCCACAGAGCTGATGCCATGCAGATGCATTCCTAGAAGGCATTTCCCCATCTCCAAGGCCATTTCCCTTCCCATATCCCCCAAATTCCAGCCTGGGCAGTCCAGCTGGATGTGAAATCTGCTCACGTTTCCTCTCCATCACCCTGCTCTGGATCTTCCCCAGAACGGAGAGGAAGATCTCAGCTTAGGGGGTGGCACAGGGCTGATTTTTGTCCCATTTCTGTCTTTCAGCAAGCTCTTGTCCTCAGGGATGCTGAGAAGAAGGAGCTGCCAGCAGACCAGCTGGTGGTTGGGGACATCGTGGAGATCAAGGGTGGGGACAGGATCCCTGCAGACATTCGCCTCATCTTCTCCCAGGGCTGCAAGGTGAACAGGCCTGGGGAGAGCACAGGGAAAGAGGGAAATCCGAGTTTGGAGGGGTTTATTACATGGAAAGGATGTCTGCACAGTCAATATAGGTTATTAGAGCTTTGAATGGACATGATGAAATCAGAAGCAGAAGCCTGAATGTGATGCTGAGCTCCTCTAGGACTGGCACCTCCCTCCCTGAACACCCAAAGCCATTAAGTCCAGGCCAGGTTCTGTCACTGCCCTTTGCCAGGACAGGGCTGATGCAGAATACAGAACTGAGAGTTTCCACTGGAGGCAGAGCCTCAAAATTGTGGGGTTTTATCAGGCTTCTCCTGAAAATCCCACTGCTAGACACACAGCATGGGCTGAACTGAATTCCCACAGCAATAGGTTCTGTCAGGGACAGCAGCAGCTCAGGGAAAAGGCACTGAGAGCTTTTGATGTCACTGCTGATGAAATAACAGCCACCTCACCTCCTGGGCTGGACACCACCCTGCACTGCTGACTTTAATCTGGGCATGTCTCCCTTTCATTAAAGGTGGACAATTCTTCACTCACAGGGGAGTCAGAACCACAGTCCCGCTCCTGTGACTTCACCCACGAGAACCCCCTGGAGACCAGGAACATTGCCTTCTACTCCACCACCTGTGTGGAAGGTGAGCTGATCCCGAAATTGGGCATGGAAATCCCACTGCATCCTCTTTATCCACACCTCCACTGGCTCCAGCCACGTTTAACATCCTGTGTGCACACCTGTACATCCTTTTACCCTTTTTTGCCTGTTAGCCTTTGACCTCTATTCAGCGACTTCAGGAGAACTGAAAATTTCTAATTTCTGTTGTTTATCAGAGTACAGAGAGAAGGGCCCCCCAAAAGGCACCTGCACAGGTGCTGTTCAGTCCTGTTAACACATTTGAGCAATTCTGCTTAGGGGAACATCACAGAGATTTAATTGCTCACCTGGATTTTGACCTGAGCAGATGAAAATGAAGCGTGAACTCGGGGCTGGTCACACTTGTCATTTGTTCCAACGTGCAGCTGCACCAATCAACGAACTGATTTCAATTTGAATAGACTGTGATTTCCTTGGGGTCTTTCTGCCAACACCTGTTGGAATGTCAGTCTGCAGCTGCCTCTGAGTGTTTGTGTGCCCGGGAGGTGACAGTTTTTGCCCCTGCAGGCACAGCCACCGGCATTGTCATCAACACCGGGGACCGCACCATCATCGGCCGCATCGCCTCCCTCGCCTCGGGCGTGGGCAACGAGAAAACGCCCATCGCCATCGAGATCGAGCACTTCGTGTACCTGGTGGCAGGAGTGGCCATCTCCATCGGGGTCCTCTTCTTCATCATCTCCGTGTCCATGCGCTACAAGATCCTGGACTCCATCATCTTCCTCATCGGCATCATCGTGGCGAACGTGCCCGAGGGGCTGCTGGCCACGGTGACGGTGAGTCCCTGCTGGGAGTCTCTGCTTGCCACTCCAGCTCTGCTCTGGCTTGGGTTTGAAGAGGGGTGGGGCTCTCATTCCAAGGACAAACCCTTCATTTGGGAATTCTGGTGTAAGGGAGTCATTTATTTCAAACCCAGTTTGGGTTGATGTCTCTGTGGAGTCACACACGACACGGAGCTGTGTTCTTTTTCTCAAGTGCAGGACTGACTGGTTTATTTAAAACTGAACACAATTTATAGTGTACATCATAACAAACAATATTCCATTGGTTACTATTCTGACTCCAGAACACCACAGACTAAAAAGTATAAACAATTACTCTGAACCAATTAGGAAAGGGCTCACCTGCTGTTTTCTGCAGGTGTGAGATGTTTTCATTCTTGCTCTTGTGTTGACACAAAGTCAGCCTGAGAACATGGATTGTTTTGGTTCAGTGGGTGAGAATACTTCATTTCTAACAGGCAGCTTTTCTTCATGGCTATAGCTGAGAATTTCTCAGCTCCAAGCCCGTTTCAGCCTCAACAGGTTGAAGTTCAGGTACTGCTGTGCCTCGATTGCTGCTGAGTACAATGATGTGACTCATTTCCCCACCACCCCATCCTGCCTGGAAGAGGGGACATTGCACCCTGACAGTCACATGAATACTCCACTTATTACCACATGTCCAGCACTGAAATCCCTGCACAGCTGCTAAGCACCGCTGGCTCCAAAGCACCCCAGCAGCAAACAATGAAGGGAACCACTGCAGGATTCACAGAGCTGAATGACCAGCAGCTCCCTCCCCATTGCAGATCCTGCCATCCCAAACAGCCTCTTGACTGATGAGGCATCCTTATTTCCATCAGCAGGCAGCAGGTTTCTGTCAGCAGCAAATCTACTTGTGCTAGTTACAACCAAACCTCAGATTCTAATTAAAAAAAAAAAAAAAGGGGGGGGGGGGAATGCACTGCAGGCAAGAAAAAACAAAAAAATATTTTCCTCCAAAAAAAACCCCAAAAGCACCACGAAAGATCTCTCGGGGGTTTGTAACCTCATGACACCTCTGTGTAACCACACCTTGCTGACAGCTGGACCCCTTCCCTCCTGCCAGGTGAGCCTGTCCCTCACGGCCAAGCGCATGGCCAAGAAGAACTGCCTGGTGAAGAACCTGGAGGCCGTGGAAACCCTCGGCTCCACCTCCATCATCTGCTCTGACAAGACAGGCACCCTCACCCAGAACAGGATGACTGTTGCCCACCTCTGGTTTGACAACCAGATCTACTCAGCTGACACCAGTGAAGATCAAACAAGTGAATATGGAACGGGGGTGTGGGAAGGGGCAGATGCTTGGATCAGTCCTGGGACGTTCCCTGGGAATATCTTTTGATGGCTAAATCAGACATATTTTCCTTCTACACAAGGAAATCCCTCCTTAGCCATGTGGAGAGGTGAAAAAAAGAATTCATATTTTGAATTCCACTCACAGGAAGTAAACCTGGAGGAGGTTCTACTCCAGAGCTGTTTGCCAAGAGTACATTTAGTAGGGAATTCAGCAGAGAAACATCATCCAAACCCCTTTGCCAGCACTGCTAGAGGGAAAATTTATATAAATTATTTTTTTCCCATAAAAGAACCTGTCAAAAGAATAGGTTTTTTTCTGCAAATAATTGATTTCTGTTTTTTTCGCTCTTAAGCTTCTACTTGTATCATGCAATGTGTGTTTTGCTTCTCTCAGCCCAGCCCTTTGATCAAAGTTCCCCCTCATGGACAGCGTTATCAAAAATTGTCACCCTCTGCAACCGGGCGGAATTCCGGCCAGGACAGGAAAATCTCCCCATCATGAAGGTACTGCTGACTTCACATCAGCTTATTTCCCTTCCTCTGAAAGAGCAATTTCCTCTGTTTGGCTTTAGTAATGTCCATTTTACTGTGCCAGCCTTCTAAGTTCCTGCTGACAGTGGTTTTACTGCTGTACACTCCCAAAAAATTTAACACAGGATAAAAAACCCACATGACCAAGGGCATAGAAACACAGATTATCCTGAATTGGAAGGGATCCACAATCCCAGCTCCTGGCCCTGCACAGGACAGCCCCAAGAATCCCTGTGCCTGAGAGCATTGTCCAAACCTAACTCTGCCTGCCAGGAAAAAGGCAGCACAAGTAGCAGGAATACTAATTACTGCACTGTGAATTTATTATAGCAAAGGCAAACATGCCTTAATTAATGTCTTTCCACACGACTGCTTGAAGGTAGTAAATTCTGGTGACTGGGCTACCAGAACAAACCTACTGTTTACTCATCAATGCCATCCTCAAATTAATTTGGGTTTGTGCCTCAGCTCACCTGTAGTGACCTGAGAGTGATCCCAAATCTGCTTTATAACAACAAATGCTCTTTGCCTCTCTTTGCTGGGGCTCAGTTCTAACACCAAGAGCAAACCAGACATCCCAATATTTTATTTTAATGCTTTTCCAGGACAACTTGAGTATAAAAATATAGATTCCTTGTTGCTTAAGTGTGCAGCATGTCATGGAATTGTGGAAAGGCCAAGGTAAAATGTTTTCTTCCTTTGTTCCCACAGAGGGTCGTGGTAGGAGATGCCTCTGAAACTGCTCTGCTGAAATTCTCTGAGGTCATTCTGGGGGATGTGATGAGCATTAGAGCACAGAACAAGAAAGTGGCTGAAATCCCTTTCAACTCCACCAACAAATTCCAGGTCTGTTTCATTTTTTTTTTTTTTTTTGGAAATCATGTCAGGTTGTTTCTATCACTGGGCCTAATACAATGGTGGGTGACCTGGAAGCCTTAATGGGGTAATTCAACAGCAAAGGAAATTTAAGTTCTAACAAACACAGTTCATTCCATTTGATGGAATATACGAGGTCCTCATGGAAAAGAACATTAATCCCAGGCAAATCTAGAAGCAAATGAGGACAATTTGAGCTCTTCCCATCCATTCCCTGTTTGTGGCACAGCTCTCCATCCACGAGACCGACGACCCCCACGACAAACGCTTCCTGCTGGTGATGAAAGGGGCCCCAGAGAGGATTTTGGAGAGGTGCAGCACCATCATGATCAACGGCAAGGAGGAGCCTCTGGACAGCGAGAAGGCAGAAGCTTTCCAGACAGCCTACATGGAGCTGGGGGGCATGGGGGAGAGAGTGCTGGGTGAGTGCAGCTGCAGGGACTGCCTGAGAAAACGGGGTAAAAAAATGAAAATGGGGTAAAATCCAGCTGTAAAATCTGTCAAGTGGGGTTTAAAGCCTGGGCACGTCCAGCATGCCTGGAAAAATGGTTCAATGCTGGAGTTCTATGGGCAAGAGCAAACCCTGAGGTTCTACCGAGCTCTCCTCTTTCTCCCACATTTTCCTGTCCGTCACATCAACCTAAACATCTTTTCAGGTTTCTGCCACTTGTACCTGCCTGAAAACGAGTTTCCAGAGACCTTCCAGTTTGACACAGATTCCATGAACTTCCCGACCTCCAACCTGTGCTTTGTGGGGCTCCTGTCCATGATTGACCCACCTCGTTCCACGGTGCCTGACGCTGTCTCCAAGTGCCGCAGTGCTGGCATCAAGGTAGGGATCTTACACTGAAAAAACACGGTGGTTCCACCACAAAAAGGCTTGCTATAATTGTTTTAGGTATTATTTGAAGTATTTAATATTTAAGATCTTCCACCACATCGTCGCTAATTATCTTTCTAGCAAGAACTGCCAAAAGTCTCAACCTTAGTTAACACCACCCTATAATTGCAACTTAGAAAGTCCCCAGAGGAAAAGCATTTTAATTTAAGTGGGAATCAGACTGTAGGAACTGCTCAGAAAACCTCAAAACTGGAAATCTAAATTGGCAAAAGCTCAGATACTCTCCCATCAGATCTGCCTCTAGAATACAGAACCCACACCAGCTGGAATTGCTTGCTTGTAAAGAGTAAGATGATAGAAACAATTCTACAGAAGGCACCAGAACACTGCTTTGAACATTTATCCAAGGGAATCACTAATCCCAAAACTATCCAAGTGGAATCTGAAGCAGTAATTCCCCTAATTTCATTCCCTGGAGACCCACAAGTAAAATTCCACCTCTAAGCAGAGATGAAATCTATCTAAATCAAAGAAAATATAGGTTGGGATTACAGATCTCAGACGAGATGAATCCCAAGCCCCAACTCTGACGATATTTCCTGTAGCCTGAAGACAAATCTGGCAACTTTTCTTCAAGGAAAGCAAGAAAATGCTGTGCCTTATCTGTCAGGACACCTCAGTCACAAGGATCCATTTTAAGATGCAATATTCTAACAAACCCTCCCCAGTGGAACATACCTAATATAGATCCTTATATAAAGGCTCCTTTCTTCTGCATTATTTTAATCTGGCTGCCTGTGACGAGTTCTTCCTTCAGAGCCCAGATAAAGCAGCCTCAGCAAGGAGAGGCAGAGCCCAGATGCCAATCCAGAGCTGGGCAATTGCTGCCCCTAATCTCCCTCTGCTGTGTGCACAGCACGGCTCTGACCCCAGACTGCTTCCTGCTCCTCCACCGTGGACATTCCCCTTCATCTCACTCCAGCCATTTGCCACTCACTTGTCCCCTGCTCAGGTCATCATGGTGACTGGTGACCATCCCATCACGGCCAAGGCCATCGCCAAGAGCGTGGGCATCATTTCAGCCACCAGTGAGACCGTGGAGGACATTGCCAAGCGCCTCAACATCCCTGTGGAGCAGGTCAACAGGAGGTGAGAGCCAGCAGAGCCCGGGGAGCTCCTGGGCCTCCATTTCCCCGCTCCCCTCCACGGTGCTTTTACTCTACATCCCCACCGCTTTCTGCTTCGTTTTGTGTCACATTCCCTCCCTCGAGTCATCTCCACCTAAATGTGTCGGCTCAGTGGTTTTCGTCTCTGCTGCCCATGAAGAAAACCTGGCAAATTATACTTTGCAGGTCACGTGGAAGGCGCTGTCGCTGCCCGTTTGGCAAAACACACACAAAAAAGCAAAATTCAGCATCACACCACCCAATTTGGACCATTGGCCCGAATTCCTCCTTCACCCCTTAAATGTGGAAAAAAAATAACATCGCAAGGGAAGGATAAAAGCTCTCTGCAGAAGAGATGTCTTCCACTGTCCCTCCCAGTGAGAGGCCTCATTAAAATGCGTTTTCTGAAGCTTCAATGAGCCCACTGTGTTTCCAGGTGACTGTGATCCACTCTGGATTTCTGCAGTGCCTTTCATTCCACTCCTGCTGATTAACAACAAATGCCCCCGCAATTAATTCAGTTCGCTTCTTTCCCCTGCCCAGCTGCACACCCACCCCAAGACTGCACTGTTTTTATCCTTTCAATCCGAAAATTCACCCCGTTTTGCCCCGTGGCTGTTGCAGGGAAGCCACGGCAGCCGTGGTGAATGGGATGGAGCTGAAGGACATGAGCTCGGAGCAGCTGGACGAGATCCTGTGCCAGCACTCCGAGATCGTCTTCGCCCGCACATCGCCCCAGCAGAAGCTGATCATCGTGGAGGGCTGCCAGAGGCAGGTGAGGCAGGGCTGCCAGGGGTCACACACAGACACCAGCCCAGGGCTGAGGGGCTGGAAGCCAACTCCCAGTGCTCCCTTGTCGCTGTTGAGCCACAAATGACACCATATAGACTCCAGTTCCAGGAAGGCAAGAGAACTGCTTTATTAAGGAATAACACTCAATAAATCTCACTCAATAAATCACACTCAAATATACAAGATAGATCATAACAAAGGAATTTCCATTGGATAAAACTCTAACTTCAACACGCTATAGGCTAAAAGGTATAAACAATTATTCTCAGCAATTATGAGAGAGCACACGCACATTGTTTGTGCAGGTGCGATGTTGTTTAACATTCTTGCCCTGTGTTGATGTTTAAGCTAGCTTGAGAACTGGATTGTTTTGATTCCGTGTGTGAGAATATTCTAACTCTGCAGTCTGTGAGTATTCTAACTCTGCTTCATGGCATTAGTCTGAGATTCCCTCTGTTCTAAGCCCATTCAGCGCCCACACTCCCTAAGCTCAGTTTATACCGTTTTCCCCGTGACAGGACATTATCTAACAGATTGCCACAAACACTGCCTGGCCTCAATCCAAGCCGCTCAAATTCCTGCTGCAGACTCAGCTCCCGGTGGCAGAATGAGCTTTCCCTGAGTCTGGAGCTGTAAGCCAGGGCATGGATTGTCCCTGGCGTTCTGAGAAGCACACAGAGCCTCCTGTGTCCTGTTTGGGAAGGAGAATTCCCTCGGGAATTCTCTAAACCCAGATAAAAGCAGGGCTGCTGCCACATCCTCTGCTCTTATCTCTTGTGGCTGCTCAGAGGCCGCAGGAATGTTTGGGAGTGGAGTTGTTTAGTGTGAGCTAACAGGTGAACTCACGGCTCTTTTCCAGCCTGAACCATTTATGATTCCGAGGTATGAGCCCCACAAAATGCCAGAGCATGATTTATGTGCCACCAAGCCTTATCTGTGTTACTTCCCAGGGCTGTAAATCAGGCAGCAGGATTTAAAGAGAGTTTGTCCCATCCATGGGCAATATTATGTAAAGCAGCCTGGAGTGCAGCCAGCACAAGAGGCAAAAAAAAAAAAAAAGACATTTGCAGAGCTCTGCAAAAGATGAAAATCACCATCAAAAGACTTTCCACTCAAAAATGACATTTTCCAAGTAGAGTTTGTGAATTAAAGCCACGCTAGTGCTGTGCCTAGACTTTGTAGAGAAGATGTGGCACAAGATAATATTTTATTTTTGTAGTTGTGCCAGCACTAAGCTTCCCAGTCAGCATGATGAGCTCGTTGGGTTTAAGCCTGGAGTGCTCTCCAGAGAGTAAAAAAAAAGGAGATAAAATCTTTCAATTTCATGTGGCTTTTATTTTTTGAATGGTCTCTGTTAGGCACACGCTGGGTAAACGTGTTCTGCACTGCTCACACTCCCACACTCCTGGCAGATTTGGCTCTGTAGAGGATGAAAAGGAACACCCTCCCCCAGCCAGTCTCCAGCTATGTTTAGTACTTAGAGCTTCTAAGCCCTCCTGTACATGGCCTTATTTATAGGTAGTGACAATCCCCTCAGGGACAGGAAATTCAGCATTTTATTAATCAGTTTGCCAGGCTTTGTCCCCACTCTGAACACCCTGCTTTGCATCCAGCCACAAACTTCTGCAGCAGCTGGAGCAGAGCCCCGAGCTGCAGGAGATGGTTCAGGAATATAACAAAGAAGCTGAGTTGGATAATCAGAGTTTTGCATCTTTTGGATTCCCAGAGAAATTCCAGCACAGACTGAGGATGGCCAGAAGCTGCTGGGATAGGATGAGGATGGGCTCTAACTCAGCACTTACATAATTTGCAGTTCAGATGAAACCTGGCTGATTCTGAAGCACTTCACTAAAAATTTTGAAAATACAGGACATGAGTTAATGAAATCTCCCCCAGATGTCAGAGGTGGTGCTGGCTGTGCTCAGACAGGGATGGACCATGCACACTGAGCAGACATCCAAATCTTTCATCCTCCTTATATCCAGCTATCAGATTAATTGCATTTAAAGTGCATCTGATTGAGATGTCTGCTCTTCAGGGTGCAGTGAATCACACCCCTGAATTTTCCACGTTTCTACTCTAAAGAGAATCCCACAAAACTCTGAGGTTGCTCTCCTAACCCTGCCCACCTCCCCCCTGATCCCTGGCTGTGTTGGACGTGGGCACAAAGAGGATTCAGAACTTCCTATCAGCATCTTTCTGTTAGAAATATAAATATTGATGGTGGCAGGATTCACCCTCTCCTCCCAAAGCCACATCTGGGTGTTTTTGTGTGTTCCAGGGAGCAGTGGTTGCTGTGACTGGAGATGGAGTCAATGACTCCCCTGCCCTAAAAAAAGCAGATATTGGGATTGCTATGGGGATTGCTGGCTCTGATGCAGCCAAAAATGCAGCTGATATGGTCCTGCTGGATGATAACTTTGCTTCCATTGTCACAGGAGTGGAGGAAGGTAAAGATAATGTTGTTTCCCACTTTTTGAGCCGGAAGCTGCTGGCTGGGCCTCCTATCCTTCCCTCCTCTCTCCTCTTTCTGGATTTCTGGACTTGATATTTGGGAAAGCTGGGAATTAATTCAATTTCTACGCATGACAATCAGAGAATAAGGAAATCATCTCCCTCTCTCACACATAATAAACATTATCTGTCTCTGTTTGATCCAGCTTCAGATAAAAGCACTTCCTGACTTGTCCCAATGCAATCTGAAGCCTCACAAAGATAGAAATTATTTTCTCCACCTTTTCCCTCTATTATTTTTTCACACATCTCCTTCACTGTGCTCCAAGTGTAACAGTAACACTCATCCCACTCTTCTTTCACTGTAAAGAACTTGTGGTTTCCATTGCAACCACAGGATTTTGGGGAATGGGACTTTTCCCTCAAACTTCCTCATTGAGAGAAATGTTTTAGTACGCTTGAGTTTTCAGAAGGCTCTAGGAGAGGGCAGCTTAAAACAAACAAACAAACAACAAAATACATGAGGAAACAAGTGAGGAAAGTAGAAATGGGCAGTAAATGTTTTAACTTCATTTAGTTAAATTTGAACTTTTTGTTTCAGGAGAGCACTGATAAAAATTCCCCTTGACAGAACCCTTTTCTCTTCCCTCAGGCCGCCTGATCTTTGACAACCTGAAGAAAACCATTGCCTACACCCTGACCAAGAACATTGCTGAGCTCTGCCCCTTCCTCATCTACATCATTGCCAGCATCCCAATGCCCATTGGCACCATCACCATCCTCTTCATCGACCTGGGCACTGACATTGTGAGTTGGGGGCTTCAAAGTAATTTCCTGCTGGAATATCCTGCCAGGGGAGAGGAGCTGGGGACAAAGGGACATCCAGAATGGGGGGTTTTGTGGCCTTATCCTACAGCTGGGTAAGGCAGTGAAAAAGGGGATTAAAAGCAGCCAGGCAAAGAGAAAGAAGAGTAGAAAACAACAACATACAGAGGGAGAGCTGAAAGCAGGCTAAAATCTGATCCAGGCTCAAATCGGCAGTGAATCATTATCAGTGTGTTTTAATCAAGAGATCAGAGGGATTTCTGCAGTTACACCTGATATTCCATCCAGCCCTGCCCAAAGGGTCTGAAACACAATTTAAATTAATGTTAAATAATTGTTAATCTCCTCTAGCCTTTCGTATTGATCACCAGCCCCACGAAATTTCAGATTTCCCCCAAACCCTTTACACATTAATAGGAACCCAGAGAGATCCTGCTCCCCTTTCCTCTGAGTCCTGCCAACACCCAACAGAACCCCTTGGGAACTGGAAAATTTGCTGCTAAACCTCCAAGAATCAGGCAGCAGCTGCCCCCCAGCCTCTGAGGGTTTGTCTCTGCTGCAGATCCCCTCGGTGGCATTGGCCTACGAGAAAGCTGAGAGCGACATCATGAACAGGAGACCTCGGAACAAGAGGAAAGACAGGCTGGTGAATGAGCAGCTGGCTGTGTACTCCTACCTGCAGATCGGTAGGTTGGCCTCCCAAACACTCTCTTGTGTCAGCAAAGCCAGACAGACTCAAGTCCATTTAAAAAAAACAAAACAATAAAAAATTGGGAGCTGCAACTCAAGCCCTTCCTCTGCAAACTGGCTAGCTGTCGCTGCTCAGCCACGACACAGAGCGCGGTGTTCGTTCTTCAGAGGAAAGCGGAAGAGAAGAGATTTATTAAACTGAACACACTTTTATAATGAACATCGTAATTTCCATTGGATAAAACTCTTAACGCACCACAGGCTGAAAGGTATAAACAATTATCCTAAGCAATTATGAGAGAGCACACGTATTGCATAAGGCAGGTCCAATGTTATTTGCATTCTTGCTTTTATGTTGACACAGACTGGTCCTGAGAACATAGGATTGTTTTGATTCAGGACCTGGAAGTTTTCTGTTTTACACAGACAGCTTTGTTTCATGGCTTGAGCTGAGTTTTCTCTGCTCCAAGCTGAAATCTGCCACGACAACTAACCCCCTCCTGTTGCTCATTATTCAGCAATAAAATGAGGTTTTATCCACAGAGGGCAAGAAATTTACAAGCACCAAGAACTCTCAAGCTGCTTTTAGCGTGTTTCACACATCCGGCACACCCTGCAGTGCTCCTTTGTAAGAGTCTAAAATGAGAGATGCAGGACTGCAGGCGGCTCTGTCAAAGCTGCTTTTCATTGCACAGAGGTTACAGCAGGCTTGGCTGGTGGGTGCACAGAGCCCAGCTTAAAGCTGCCAGGCACAGCTTAAAGGCAGGCCTGAAGTCACTTTAGTTCTGGTTACAATTAATTATATACTTTTCTTTACTGAGCATCTTAATACATAACAACCAATCAGGAACATACACAGTACCTTTACCATTTACACAGCCTATCATAACTATTACTATTTCCATATTATGGTAGTAACTATCCAATCACAAAAGTTAGTACCTTACATTTTAAGCTTAAACTTGTTTTTCTGTTTTCTTGCAGTGGTAAGTTTTTAGACTTTGGTAAAACCATGTTTTTTATTTGCTTATGCTTTTCTTGAGACTTATTTACTTGTTAAAAACATGCTTTTGTTTGCAGTCAAAAAAATCCTTTGTTCTAGCCCTAAAACCTCCTTCCAACTCATCTTCAGCCTTTGCCTTCTCAGTTATTCAGGAAGCAGCTTGGTTCAGCAATCCTTACTTTAGACATTTTTTATACACCAAAGCCAGCTTTCATTTCTATTTCACTGACAAGTCTCACACCCTGAGAACCTTCTGCTAAGCATTCATACCTGTAAGAGTGCCCTGTTCAACTTTCATCCTCCCCAACACTCCTTGATTTCGGTTTCTCCTCATTGCTGCCCTTTTGTTTCTGCAGGAATCATGCAGTCGGTGGGGGCCTTTGTCACCTATTTCACCGTCTATGCTGAGCAAGGCTTCCTGCCCTCCACGCTGCTGGGAGTGCGGGTGGGCTGGGAGAGCAACGCCATCAACGACTTCGAGGACTCCTACGGACAGCAATGGGTAAAGCAGCCCTGGGTACTCCCTGCCTTGCCCCTCGCCCACCTGAAAATCCCCCCAAAATAAAGGGGTAGGGAATGCAAATGAGGTTTAAGTGCAGATAGAATTTGCTTGCTCGGGAAGAGGCTCTTTAGGGCTTCCTGCCACGCAGACCTTTCATTCGGCCTCTGTTCTTTCATTCCTTCCTGGACAGTTTGCCACCTTCTCACTAACGGCCTCTGCAGGTGCACCTTCCTCTCTGGGTTTTTTGTTGAAGCCCACCAAAATCAACCATCCCCATCCTCTCGCAGCCCTGCTAACGAGCAGCACCTCTGCCAAGTCCTTTGCAGCCTCCCCCTCTCTCTCCTCCCTCCCCCTGCAGAACCACAAGGCACAGGAGGCATTGATAAACCCACACAAGCACCCCTCACACCCAGCTAGTGCTGCAGCCTCGTGACTCACTCACCGACTAAAACTGGCCCAAATCCCACCATTCTGTGCCTAAATCTGGAGTAGCTCTGCATCCCCACCTTGGGAACTGAAATAAAGCCTCCCACTGAGGTTTGCAGGGGCCTGTGGGGGATGTGAGGCTCAGATTTGAGGACGTTTTGGTGTTTCCTTGGCTCTGCAGACCAAGTACCAGCGCACATACCTGCAGTGGACTGGCTACACAGCCTTCTTTGTCAGCATCACCATCCAGCAGGTGGCTGATCTGATCATCAGGAAAACTCGCAGAAATTCCATTTTCCGGCAGGGCCTCTTCAGGTGAGTTTTGCAGGCACACAATCCCAGGATGATTTGGGCTGCAAGGGACCTGAAAAAATCACCTCATCCCACCCCCTGCCATGGGCAGGGACACCTTCCCCTGTCCCAGGCTGCTCCAAGCCCTGTCCAGCCTGGCCTTGGGCACTGCCAGGGACCCAGGGGCAGCCACAGCTTCTCTGGGCACCCTGTGCCAGGGCCTCAGCTCGGAAGAATTTCCCTCAGAGGGAAGAATTTTTTCCTATCTAATCTAAACCTGCAGTTCCAGTTAGCCTCGTGCTCCCTTCAGAAGCAAGTGAGCTCAGTGATTTGGCCCCCTCACTTTCAGTCTTTGCACAAAGATTAAGTCTGGCCTTAAGCAGCCACAAATCTCAGGCAAATATTTTATTACACCTCGCCTCAGCCCCTTTTCTACTTGGGGATAGGGATTTTCTTTAAAGACATTGTGCTGGTTATTCTGAAAATGCATCAGCTTAGAACCAACTCTCCATTCATTAAAATGTTTACAATAAAAATAGGGGAGTTTCTCTTCCAGATTACTTTCTGAACTCCTTATCAAGAGATAGCATGTCTGGACTTCTCTGAGATAACTCGAGGCTCTGGGGAGGGAGATACCAGCTGGCCAAACTCCCCAAGACAGTGCTGGCCGCCCTCTGCAAACCACCCTGCACCCTCCAGTCCCAGGAGAATTCCAAATATCAGCTGGGACAGAGGCCAGCAGGAGAGCTGCCATTCACTCCCGGGCTTTCTGATAGCAAAGCAATTTGTTTTCCATCCTTTATCTGCAGGTACAGGGCCTACACCTATGTGTGCTTCCTCCTTGCATTAACACCTGAGTCACCCTGAGCACATTCCCAGTGCAGCACAAGCCTTGAGCAGCTGCTGCTGGGTGTCTCCCACAGCTGGATTTGGGGCTGGGAATGCTGCCAGGAAAGGCAGGAGCATGTGGAACACGAGTCAGAGCTGCCCAGCCCACCCCCTGCGTGCCAGAAAGTTCCTTTTTGTCCGTTGGGGAGGCTCACCTGGAGCAGGGAATTGCAGGGAATCCAGAGGGTTCCTGGAGGCACAGAGGGGTTGAACTCTTCCTCTCTGCTTTTCCTGCAGGAACAAAGTCATCTGGGTGGGGATATTTTCCCAGATAGGAATTGCTTTGATTCTCACCTATGGCCTTGGACATGTTACAGCCCTGAACTTCACTCCACTCAGGTGAGTTCTGGTGCCACTGAGCTTCCCCTGCCCTGCTCGTGGACACACAGGGGGAGCAGGGAGCCTCTGCAGAATAAATATTTAAAAACATTAATTATATTCATCACTATTTCTCTGCCAAAAATGACATTATCACCATAACTTCCACATTGTCCTACTGGATTTCCTACTGAGGATCCAAAAACCCACTTGTACAAAAATTAACATTTAAATATTTCTTCTGCCCTCTCCAATGTTTTGGGGAGAAGAGACTGCATTTAACTTTTGTTTTAAATAGATCAGCCAGGTGATTTATTGCTGTGATAACACCAGGCAATGCCAGTCCTTCTGAATAGGAGCTGGAATTAATTAATCCAGTAACTACTTAAGATTGGGAGGTTTTACATGCACATCAACACTTTGAGAGATTAATTAAGGAAAGGAAAAGAGGCCCAAGGGGGCAGATTTATTTTAGTGACATTGAATAGCACAGAGACCCCAGAACTGTAGCTGAGTTATTTTCAGATGTTTCTAAATGAGACCTTGTGTCCCCACTCCCAGGTTCCAGTACTGGTTTGTGGCTGTACCTTTTGCCATCCTGATTTGGGTCTACGATGAAATCCGAAAGCTGCTCATCAGGAGATACCCAGGAAGTGAGTGCATTGTTCTCATTAAATTTTAATTGCACATTTTATTTCCATGTGTCTCTTCCTACCCTTTCACTCCCACCCCCACCTCAGCTGCCACTCGCAGGTGACTGCTGAAAAATGAACCATTTCCCCCCAATTAATCCTTTTTTTTTTCCTTTTTGTGGAAAAATTAACCATTTTTTAAAATTATTATCCCCTCCCTTCTCCTGCAGGCTGGTGGGATAAGAACATGTATTACTGAGCAGTGCTGAGCACAGGAGAGCTCCTTCCCCACCTGACCCAGCCTCTGCTGCTTTCAAGTCCTGCCTGTGCAATATCGAGTGTGGATCCATCCCGTGCTGGGGGTGAAGAGATTTCATGAATTCAATCAAGAAAGAAGGACTTTAGAGGCTGAGGATTTACCTCCCACTGTACTGTAAAGCCTAGAAATTGAAATACTGCCTATTTTTATAACAACTATGATTTTCCCTCATTTGGAGATGGAGTTGGAGAGCCCTCTGAGAGGAAAACTAACCAAAGACAGGAATTCCAGACAAACCAAGGCATTAATTTGCACTGAAGGTATTCCTTGCTGATTTTTGTGCTGGTAGAACTGAATTCCAAGTGAGTACATACTGAGATCTGTTTTAGCTTGCCAGGGGTAATTGTGTTGTATAGGAATAATTTGATAATAAAACATTTTTTTTTCCAGAAAACTGTTCTCTGTATCTTTTTAAAAAATATATATATAAAAACAAAGAGAAACTGAGTGGAATGGGGTCACAGAGGGAAGAAGAGCACCCCTGATTTTTTACCCCCATTAACAGACTAACACTTGACCCCTTCTGATAAAGGTGTCTTGAAAAATCAAGGCACAACCAGCGCATTTGAACACTCTGAGACCCCAAATTCAATGTTAGCTTCCCAAAGGTGACCATCTCCAAGGCAAAATAGATATTGGAGTCATTAATTTTAGGATTAGTTATGTACAGGTGAAGTTCTTTTTGAAACCAGGCTGATTGGTCACTTAAGAACCAATAGGTCCCATATCTTGTTCAGACAAAAGATTTCCCAATTTTCAAGCAAAAAAATAAATATTTTATGTTGATATTTCACTTTTAAATACAAGTTCAAACAAGTTTTACGAAAGAAACGGAGCAGGAGGAGAACTCCTGTTGCAGCACAGAGAAATTATAGAGGAGAGCAACCAAGAGAAGACCTGAGGGAAGGGAAAGAGAGGAATATTTTCCAATCCAGAGCTCTTCCCAAAAGTCCACGCCCTTCCCTGCTGGGAGACACTTGGCATTTTGTGTCCTCCTTTCCCTAAAACCCCTCACCTCGGTGCCTGGCTGGGCATTAATCACTCCGAGTACCAATTATCCCGGCTAGCAGCGCTTTCCCCAGAGAGAGACTCGAAGAAGAGGAATTGCCAGGGAAGGAGGAAGAGCGGCAGAAAAAGGAGCCTGTAAACACCGGGAGGGCCCAAATTGCAGATAAAAACTCTGCTTTATCGCTGGTGATGCAGCAGGGCCGGGCTCCCAGCCTGGCTCATTTCACACCTTGGCACTCGCCAGCAGCCAGCGCTCATTTGTTTTATCTCCTGATTTATTTTATCTCCTGATTTATTTTATCTTCAACGCCGGCAGAGATAGGAGAGAAGCGGCAGCACGAACTGCTTTCCCAGCACCCGTGCCTGGGCCAAAATTCCCGTTCCAACAGGAAGAGGGAAGGAAAAGAGGGAATTCAGTGTGAGGGAGAATTTGCCGCCCAGAGCCAGCGGGAAATGCAGATACCTCTGGTTTACTGCAAGAAGAAAACAGGTTTTCTTGTAGCAGCCCGTGGGAAAGGTGCCCGGAGGGGTTTTGTGGAATAGCCCCGGGGAGGTTTTGTGGAATACCCAAGATTAAAAGCGCAGTGGCTGCTCCGCGAAATCATCTCTAGAGTAAAAATCTGGTTTTTCCCACTGGCTGCAGACCGAATCTACAAAGAGTTCTTACAGAAAGGCGTTTTCTCGTGTTGTGCTCTGTCTCCTGGCAGTTGTCATCTCATAAACACATCCCTGGGGGAGAACAGGAGGGTTTTGCCTCCCGGTTTTCTTCCTGACTCTCCCGTTGTCACCTGGATAAAACCTCAGCACCGCTGGATGCAGCCACAGAAAACAGATTTTGCTTAAAAAAACTTAAAAAAACCCCAACCAGCCAACCAACCAACCAAAAAACCCCCCAAAAACCAAAAACAAATGAAAATCTCCCCACAAACCTCCCCAAAAACAACAAAAAAAACCCCCACCACCACAAAACAAAACCCCACCAAAAAAACCCAAAACAAAACAAACAAAAAACAAACAAAACNATATTCAGGAGTTTCTATCTTCAGATAGAACAGAACAAGACAAGGCCACAGAGCCACAGGAAAGGAATTTCCCAGGATTTCATGGCCAAGGGAGAGTGTTGCAGCTGTAACACTGGAAATAATCTGGCTTCATCATTGTATTTTTAGGAATATTCTTTTAAATACCACAAACCATTCAACCCCTGGGAGATGCAGCATCAAAAGGAACTGTGGCTGCTCTGGCTTTGAAGAAGAGTCAAAGAAAGGAATAGAAACAAATCAATGCAAGCTGGAAA
>VZTR01015548.1:58726-130181 GCA_013400775.1 Chaetops frenatus
CTTTTTTTTTTTTTTTTTTTTTTTTTTTTTTTTTTTTTTTTTTTAAACAGAAGAGGCTGCTCAGTGAGAATTTCAGTGTGTGAGACAAGAAATGTGAGCACAAGGCTGAGCAGGGCAGGAGCCAAAGCAGTGGCAGGCTGGGCCAAGGTGAGCAGGGCACCAGAACACTGAGATCACTTCAAAACCCTGCAGAAAGCAAACTGGAGACAGCAAAAGCTTTTGCAAACTGCCCTGGTCACAAGGAGCACGAGAGTCAGGTCACTGCCTTAACCAAAAAAACCACTAAGACAGCCCAAAAATGACAGTGCAGGGGCATCCTTTCAGATTATTCCAGTCTAAAGCTGCCAATTCCTAAATTTCAGCCATTTAGGAGCTTTCCTTGGATCTGATTTGATCATTTCCACCATATTCACTGTCCTCAGTAAACCAAATATATCCAGTAAAACCATCCTTTCCCCCATGCAGTGTTTTGTTTCTCCCCCACAAATAAAGTCATCCTGAATGAGTGACTTCAGGGCAGAGCAGAGTTTAAATGTCATTTCCTATGGGATTGTAACAGGTGATAACTGAAGTTCAGACAGGAATTTTATAGCAGGACAATGATTTGTGTCTGCCTGGTGCATAAAGGAGGTGCTGTGACCTGAAAGGGCTAAAACAGCCTTTTTTATGAGTTCTGAGAGTTACAGGGCTGTCACACAGAGTCACTGGGTGTGCTGGCAGGGACACTGATGACTTGGAGAACCACCTGCATCTGAGGAGCTCTGTGTGCTTCCCAGCACTGAATCCCTGCCAGGTTTGGAGCCACAGTGATGTAATGCTGTCACCTGGCTCCATTCACCTGCAAACCAGGTGTGGAGAGAGCCCAGAGCTGTGCCAACAGTGCAAACAACCTCAGCTCCAATGATGCCATAGGATTTTAGCTTTTATTTTTTCCAAGTATTTGTAATCCTGCAGGTCTTTAGTTTATAACTCTGAATTCCATATTCAGTGTGAGCTGCTGCTTTCCCATTTTGGGCAGAAACAACAATTCCTCTCCAGGCCTGGCAATCAAGGACACCTCACTGTCTCAGGCCCTGAGAGATGGAAATGAAAGTGAGCTGAGGGGAGCAGAATTGAGGTAAATGACTTCATTACCTGAAGCTGTAATTGGAAGATTAACCCCCAATATGCAAATGAACCCAACTTATAAAAGTGTGAAAACCCGTTGTCCCTTTTTTGGGTGTAGCCTCTGGGGGGGGGAGCTTTGTCTGCCCAAAATGCACCTGAAGGCCCTTCTATAAATAGAACTGCTTTTTCTTGCCTTAATTTTGTTTGGCCTCTGTTTTTAGGTAGCCCAAATAGGCATCACCGGTTTCCCACCAGTTCCAGATGCTCCCAAAGCACAAACACTGACAGCTTTAGCAGCTGAACCAGAAAAGAGCAGCTTGGAGCAGCTTCCCTCTTCCCAGGTGCAGCTCCTGGGGTGTCGCCCTGGTTTTGACAGCCTTCTGAAAAGTTTCTATTGTCGAGTCAGATTTTCTCACACATTGTACTAAAAACAATAGTTTTGTTTCCATTCCTTCCTGGAGAAGGGAATTTGATGGACTGGGCACTTCACCAGTCTGGTTGAGAGGTGGAATTTCATCTTCCAATCCTCTCCCACTTTGCAAATCCTATAAATTGTGTATCCATAATAAATGGGCTCCTTTTCTGGGAGCCTCTGCTGTTCTCTGGATTGTGGTGAAACCCTGTCCTTCTTTTCATGTCCTGTTGCCACACTGGGGTGAGGTCAGATGATGGTAAATTGTTATTGCATTTCAGGTGTCCAGCTCAGTCATTCTGGGAAAGATGGGCAGCTCTCTGTGCTTTAGATCTTTGCCAAGCTGGCAGCAGCACAGCCCTGGCCAGAACCAGTCTCTTCTTCGTGGCTGAAAGGAATTTTGCCCTAAATTCCCAAGGGCCCAAACCAGCTCTGCCAGGTTCGGTTTGAATTACCCCGTGTTCCTGTCAGGTCTGAGCTGCTTTGGAGGAAAGTTCATTCCCTCCTGAGCACCCAGAATGTTCCCAAGACCGATCTCCCAGTCTGCAGCTGCAACTGGGATTTCTTAAGGGTTTTCTTTCCTTCCCCCCAGCACCACCCAGGGAGGTTGAAGAATAACTCAGAGGGGAAGGAGCTGCTGGCTCCAGCTCGTTGCTGAGATTATAAACCCCTCCACAAGGTGAATTTCTCCTTGGGCACAGGATCTCCACAACCCAGCCTCAAATGTCCTCCCAGAAGGCAAATTTGTCAGGAAGTGAAAAAAGAAAAAGGCCACAAAAGAATAAAACCCACGAGAGGTGATTCCCTGCACAAATACTTTATTTCTGAGCTTGGCTGAGGGGTTTGAAGCTGCTGTTTGCTAAGGGCAGGTGGGGAAGCCAAGGTAAGCAAAGGATTTATAACACTACAAAGTCTTCCTCGTTCTTAGGTATTGCTGACCTACAAAACACAGGTAAATATGCTGCAGGAAAACTCCTTAGGGTGGTAAATCATTGATGTGAGACATTTGCTGATGGACTTACTCTGGATCCAGTAACATTAACATCTTAAATTTAAAATTCTTTCCCCAGAAAGGAGGTCATGGGCGGTTTACCGAGCATGCAACCCTCATTAGGCCACAGGAGAAAAAAAAAAAAAACAAAACTCTGGCTCCTCTGACAAGACCCAAAAAAACCCCACAGGTCCTGACCTCATTTATAGTAAAAGATATCAAAATTTCATGTATGTGGAGTACACCAAGCTTTGCAGCAGCACTTAATAAGTGACAGCCATGTCTTTTTTAGCTCCAATTGATGCCTTGATTCCAACTTCTGCCCGTTTTGCCTGCGATCCCTCCCTGGGCATCTGACCCTAACCCAAATCCTAACCATAACCCTAATCCTAACTGCAACCCTAACCCAAACCTAACCCTAACTCTAAACCTAAGAGAGAGCCCTGTCTTTTTTCAGCTCCTGTTCCCAACTTCTGCCCCTTTTCCCTGTGATCCCTCCCTGGACATCTAACCCTAACTCAAACCCAAACCCTAACCCTAACTGTAACCCTAACCCAAACCTAAGCCTAACCCTGAACCTAAGACAGAGCCCTGTCTTTTTTAGCTCCAGTTTCCAGCCTCTGCCCCTTTTCCCTGTGATCCCTCCCCTGGCACCTTTGCTGAGCACATTCCCCTCTGTCAGCCCAGCTTATCGAGGGCTGTGGCCACTCACCCTTCACCTCACACCTGGATCCTGGAGACTTTGGTGCTCCAGGCTTTTGGAAAACAATTTTAGTTTCTCAAAAGGGCCTGACCTGAGCTCCAGGAGGCCTTTGACCCACACACCACACGTTGACTTCCTTGTTGACCACAGACCCATTATCAGCTCGCACCTCCCTGGCGCCACTGGCAAAGGTCAGACCCGACACTTCCAGCTCTCCAGCGGAATTCAGGAACAGCTGGGGAAACCTTCTCCACCTTATCCGTGTTTGCCTTGCCAAGAAATGGGTTTATTGGCAGCTTTTCTGCCAGTTTGGCTCCCACAGGTGTGGGTTGGGAAGGGCTCTGTGGCTCGGAGTGGAGGAGTGATGGGCTGCAGCAGATTCCTCCCAGGGAGCAGTGCAGATCTTGAAATATTTTTGGGCTTTGATTTGTCATAACTTGCACTGGCTGACAGATGGGTGAGGGGGAGATTGGGAATTGAGGCCTGTTGCTTGTGGTGGATAAAAGTAGAATTTCCAGGTCTCTCTTTTTCAGGGTCTAATGCTCCCAAGCAGCACAAGGCTACAAGGAAAACCAAGTTCTCTTTCCTCATTTTGTGTTTCTTCCAGTCCTTCCAATGGCTGGACTGGAAGGCCGATTTACTTTAAGACAATATTTTATCCTCCTTAATTTCTTCTCCTTGTAAAAATATGGACACCACTTTCCCAGGACATTAACACCTAAAAACTTCCAGGACTGTCACATAATTTTCCCATAAACCCAGGGAATTCTCATTCTAGGACCACCAGCTTGTGAATCTTAATGGGAAATGCCAACAACCCTTTGCTTATTTGGGTACCACAATTTAAAAAATACATTTTAGAGATGTTTTTGTTTCATTCAAAATATTTACAGCAACAAAAGACCTGCATAAAACCAAGTGCTGCAACTTTAAAATTGCTTGGAAATATTTCTGAGATCGATGAACCCCTGGGTGGTGTAGGCAGAAAATCCATGCCCTTGATAATTAGGTTTTACAGCCTGTTTTATTTTGTCAGGAAGAGGAAGAAAGGTTCATCTATAGGTTTTGCAAGATGATTTGTATTTTTAGACACAGTTTTACACACATTTCTAATGGTGGTGGATATTCAAGTGCTCAGCACAGCAAATCAGCAGGACTGATGAATCAACAGGTCTTTGAGAGCTGGGCCAGGGTCCATCCTGTGAAGATAAGAGCTATCTCAGGAGTAATAAAGTGAATTACAGAAGCTGCTGAAGTAAGAGATCAAAGCACCATGAACCTGTTAATTGAACACTTCAACAATGCCAGAAATAGAACTTCTGTGTTAAAGATGAGCCAGCCTGGGGCTGCAGCTCGTCCTGCTGCCAATGCCTGATTCAGCAGCCAGGCCCTGTGTCTGCAAGGATCACAGTCAATTTACCAGGGATATTCCTGCCTCCAGACTGATTTCCTGCTCAACTGGGTCAGTGAGACCATGATCTCAGAACTGAGGCATTGGCTGTCTCAGGCTTCTGCCAGCAGCCTGATGAATTCAGGGCATCACCACAGAATAAACCAACAAGGCTCCGAGCTCAGTTCCCAGCACTCCTTCCATCTGGCATTACCAGCATCTGCTGCATCCCAGAGTTCTGTTCTTGCTGCCCCGTGGTGATTGACTCCTTTTGCCCATGGGAGAAACACAGAACACTCCTGGCCAGGTGCTGGGGAAGAAAATGTAAGCACTGATTTCACTCAGATCAGGAGCTCACCTGCTGTGGATGGAGCTTCTAAAAGCAAGTTGGTTTTTTTGCTGTATTTTCTGGTTTTCCCTCTGGTCGGTGACACTTTGGACTCCTCTGACTTCCCCAGTTAAGCTGCAGGCAGAAGAGAAAAAGCAGCTGCAAGAAAAAAATCCAGTATAATTCTTGTGTTTCCATGGTTCATACCATGTCATCCACAGCTCCAGGACTTCACACACAATGGGGAGGGATTAAGAAGCATTCTCTTCTTAACTCAGTTTTTAATTCTGGAAATAAAGATTTCTCCTTTTGGCTATAAATTAAAAACATCTTTATCTCAGCCTTTTATTCCCCCCACAGGAGCACAACTAGAAGGTTGTTGTTGCCTCTCATATTTGAGAACAAAGTTATGGAAACATTTATTTCAGGCTCATACCCAGGAATTTTGGAGTGACAAGGCTCTGTTTTTTCAGCAGTGGTATAAAAGCAGCTTCTTGGGAATCTTCTTGTCCTGTGAGGGATAAAAGCACAGTATTAAAGCCAGAAACTTCCCAAACAACTTTTCCTGGAGGTAGAAGTGGGACTCTCAGAAGATTTCTGCCCTGTGTGGAGGCAATCTTGACTTCCACCAGAGCATTTTCAAACCCAGCCTGGCTTTCAGAGCCCATTTTCTAGGGTTTGGCTCTTTCTTCAGGAAGTGTTCAACACCATCAGCTCCTGAGTGGAGCCAAGGATGCTCAAGGGCTCAATTTGGGAATTCAGAACACAAATCCTCTTTAGTAACTTTCCACCTTCCCCTGTGTGGGGACATTTCTTTATTTACAAAGGCAATAAAAGGGTTTTCAGTGCAGAGATTGGCACATTGACCTGTGTGTGACTCTGAGGAGGACACAGAGCTCCCTTTCTGTCAGGAGCTGCCACCTGAAGTGCTCCTGGTGCTGGAGCAGATCCTTCAGCTGGCCACGCTCATCTGCCAGCTCGATTTCATCTGCAAAACCCACAACCCCAGCTCAGGGAGCTCCAAAGTAATAAAATGAGGTGTTTCAGCCACACAGAGTGACCCAAAAATGCCCAAACTCTGGCAGCATTTTTGTTGACCACTTCAGAATATCCTCACTGGATATTTTCTTCGGATGGATGCTTCCATGGGGTATTTTTATTGAACTTTTTCTTCTCACAGCATTTAAAACTCTTTATCTGGAATAGCCTCAAAGTGCCCCAAGCAGCACCAGGAGCATTCTCTGGCAGAGGTGACTGTCACTGTTGAGTCACGACACAGACTGCAGTGTTCCTTTTTCAGATGCAAGCCCAATACCCCATTTATTGAACTGAACATGGTTTTTATAATGAACACCGTGACAAACAATATTTCATTGGTTAGAAATCTGACTCCAAAACATCACAGGCTAAAAAGGGTATAAACAGTTGTTCTAACTAGTTATGAGAGAGCACACATATTTAGTTTTTTTGCAGGTGTGGATTGTTTATCATTCTTACTCTTATGTTGGCACCAAAGTGGTCCTGAGAACCTGGGTTGTTTTGATTCCATGTGTGTGAATATTTTGTTTCTCACAGACAACTTTGCTTCAGGGCTTGAGCTGAGACCTTCTCAGCTCCAAGCTAATTTCAGCCATGGCAGGTGACACTTTGGGAGGTGGGACAACAGCTTCAACCTGAAGGATAAAATCAGCAGAAGCTCATTTCACACCCCAGAGCCTCCCCAAATCTCCCTCCCCAGGGAACCCAGCCACCCCCCCTCCCTCCTGACAGCCACAGCCGCTCTCGATGCTCTCCAGGAGAGGCTGGACTTTGCAGTGGATGTTGAAAAGAGCCTTTTCATTCTCTGTCAGGAGAGGCACAACTCAAAGAAACTGAAGGAAAACCTGTGACCCTTCTCCAAATGCCAAATTAATTGACTCTGCACTCAATCTCTCTTATCAGCATTCCCAGGGAACTCTCCAGATCTGAGGGAATTTCTGTTTCTCCAGGCTGTGCTGGGCTTTCAGGAGGTTCCACAGAAGGCTGGGAAATGAGCTGCCAGCAGCAAATACTTCACAAGTGCAATGAACCCAGTGGTTGCACCACTCCTTTTTATAGGTTCTTTACAAGAAACTGTTAAGAGAAACTCTGTGGAACTCTGGTCTTTGCATGGATATCCTCTGGGTTTGTGGGGGAACAAGAAGCTCAAAATATTTTGAAACTCTGAATTATTTACTTACAACTGAAGTTAAGAAAACCACAATGGGGGAAAAAAAGGAAATCTCAAGCAAAATTCCACATGCACATCTTTGGTTTGATTTAAAACAAACCAATTTGCTCATTGAAATGCTGCTACAATAAAAATTTGACAGATTTTATACACAGCTGCCTTCCACCCTGCCTTTTACAAACAGGATCTGGAGCCACAAGTCACAGAGATGACTTTGTCACCTGTTGAGGACCAGGTGTCCCCTGTGGATGTCAGAGAGATTTTTACCTCTGTGGAGGACTGGTGTGAACATATCTGCTGAAAACCTAAAAACCAAAGCAATGATGGGTTTTTTTCACTGCCACATTCCCCAGCAGGCAATCACAGTGACCTGCAGGGGTTCTGCAGGGTTTGCCTGCCTGTTCCCATTCCCAGAAAGTCCTTTTGAGCTGCCAGGGAGCCCCAAAATTCTCCCAGGGTGAAACTGCAGTGTTGCTGTTGAGTCCAACGACACGAAATAGACTCCAATCTATTCATCAAGGCAAAAAGAGATTTTGTTAAGAATTCACACTCCAATATGTAACACAGATCGTGGAAAACAAAACCTCATTGGGTAAAAGATATAAACAATTATCTCAACCAATTAGAGAGACTCTCAGGTACAGCCTGGCAGGTGCAAGGTGCTCTCTTATTGTTCAACATTCTCTGTGCAGGTTGGTGTTCAGCTGGTCTTGGGAACAGAGAGTTGTTTAGATTCACTGTGTGAGAACTCCTCACAAACACTGTTTCATGGTTTTCACGGATTTTCTCTGTTCCAAGCCTGTTTCTGCCACGACACTGCAGAGGAAGTTGAACAAACCTTTTGTTTTTTTGGGAGGAAGCACTGAAAACGTGGAACCACCAACAGGAGTGGGGAAATCCTGGAGTTCTTCTGCATCCAGGAGTGGAAGCAAAGCTGAGATCTTCTGTCCTGGCACCCAAATCTCCCTCTCTGAACCCCCTCTGGGGCTGTGCAAGGAGCAAACACAGGTTTGTGCCTAGGAACCAACAAGGAGTGGGCTCACCAAGCTCTCCCCACGTAAATAAATCAGTAAATATTGCACTGAGAGGAGAATTGGCTCTGCTGCTGGCTGAAGCCTCCCTGGGGGGAGTGTGCTGGCTCAGATCTTGTGTTGCTCCCCCCTCACCTGGAGATCAGGAAGGTGGGGCAGGGGATTCTGCTCCTGGGCACGAGAACAATTCCCTCCCCACAGCCCTGCCCTCGCACAGACAGTGCAGGAGAAGCAGAATGGTAGGAGGGATATTTAAAAATTAAAAACCAGGCTCCCAGAGCACTGGACATGGGCAGCTATCCCTGCAGGAATAGTTTCAGTGTATCTTTGCTCAGAAAAATCACATTTGTAGAGACCTTTGAGGTCTCTGCCAGCAGAATTTACTGCATGCATTTAAAACATGCACAGGCCATGTAGAGATGATGGGAAAGGCTTAAAGGGATGGCTCTAAAATGCTCAAAAAACTCACTAATATCCTTCACATCAGAGACCAGAAAGGCTGGACAGAACACATTGATAAATTGAGGTTCTTATGCCACCTGTGGTCTTGTTTATTGCTTTATTGACTTAACAATGAAAACCATGCAATTAGCAACACCAACTTCAGCCTCCTCCTTCAGCCTCCAAATTATTGATAATCCACAGCAAGTGTGAAAATATTTCAAGGTAAAGCAAAATGAATATAGATCACTCATCACATCTTCGACCAAACACATCCTTAATTAAATACCTGTCTGTTCTGATAGTTCAGGCAAAGCTGCTCTGTCCCAGAGACCCCCTCCCTCCCTCCCTCCCCAATCCAACTTTATCCATTGCCCAGGATAAGTTCAGTTCCTCCAGGAAATGTGTTGGTGGGTATTTTAGTGTGCAGAACATGAAATACTCCTGCTCTGTCCCTCCAATGCTCTGAGCAATGCAGCTCCTCCTTATTCCAGCAGCAGAGCTTTATCCCAGGAATCCAGCAGTCAGAACAAGGCTGAGCTCCCCAGGCTGGTTTGATTTTTACTGTCTGATGGAGAAATTCAGAATAAAAGCAGAGTGGAAATTCAGTGGACACCCAGAGCCACCACTAGAGCCAAATCCAACAGGAATAACCCAGGACAGGACCCCCAGCACTGCCCAGGGGCTGCAGGATCCTGGCAGATTCAGGCCTTTGCAAACTCACTGCATCTGAATTTCAAAATAATGCAAATGATCCTCCCATAATTACACCAAACCCACACCATTATTAATTTCAAACTCCAAGCATCACAGCCTAAAAAATTCAGCAGCTGCTAGAGGAAAATGTTCAGCTCAGAAGAAATCCTGCTTATTTTAACTCCTGCTTTATTTACTGCTCTAAACCAGCACACATGAGGAAAAGCAGCTGAATTACCTGAATTGCCAAGGGCTGAGGGCTGCTGCAGATTCACCAAAGCTTCCTTGATCTCAGACAGGGTCTTGGCAAGGGGGGAAGCTGCCACCAGGCCCTCCACCTCCAGCTCAGTCAGATAAACCAACTGCAGATCTAAACCTGGAACCAATACAGGCACTTTTTTTTTTTTTTTTTTTTTAATGGGCTTTTCCTGGCTGCAATAAGGAAATATTGTCCTGGGCAGAGAGAAGCCCCTGAGGATCACAGAATGATGGTATAGAATCTTCCTGGCCTCCCTAAATTAGCATTTAATTATCATGATGACACCCAGACTCTCTCCTACTTAATATAAAGGTGTGAAGGGTTTGTAGGGATGGGGATTCCATTGTTTCTCTCCTACAGGGATGGATGTTAAGGGATGGAAACTCCTTGCCTTCTCTCTACAGAGGGATAGAGGAAGCAGAAGTGGCTGCCCTGAGCTGGCACCTCAGCAAAAAATAATTATGTGAAAGTAAGGAACAGCACAAACAGGGAAAAGTAGTTCTGCATTTGTTGTGTTAGCAAACACAGACACCCCCTTTTACCCTCTTAACACAGAATCAGCCTCCTGTGAAAGCCCCTCACAGCTGTGGCACTGCCCTTACCATGCTCTTCATGCCCAGGCAGGCTGGAAAAAGCATCTTTCCTACTGAACAGCTCCCAAAGCTGAGGCAGCTCGGGATCCTGTGGGATAAAAAGAGCTCACAAGTTAAAGAAATGGAAAAACTCCCAGAAAGGTGAGAGATGGCCCAAACTCACACACCTGCAGCTCACCTGCCCTTCTGATTTATTTTCACTGCCCAGGCTGTGCAGGGAGGGTACAGCTCCCACTGCAGCCTGTGCTTGGGCCATGTGCTCCATCTCTGGTTTTGCAGCTCTGTTCCTGTCAGGAGTGTTCCCAAGCAGCACTTCCAGAGCTCTCATTAACTCTGTCACCTCTTGCCACAGGGCACCTGATGAACCCACCAAGAAATTTCAATGGGATTCCCCAGAACCACCTGGAAAACCTTGATTAAATCCAGAATGACACCAAGAGCAGGAGCTTTTCTTTGGAGACTTCTCAGGATGCCTCATTTCGTACAACATTTCCAAATAACTCTGTGCTCCCCCCTCCCTGAGCTGCCAGACCTCTCCTCTCACTGAGCCCAGGTGCAGACAGGCTGTCAGCTCTTACAGGACAATTTTCTGGGCTCTCTCTTGTGTGTCAGGTCTGTTTTTGGCCTCTTCTCTGCTGCCCTCACACTGCAGCTGTCCCTGCTTCTGCTCCCTGCTCCACTCACCTGGCTGGAAGTTGCTGTTCCAGTGTCCATCCCACAGCTCAGCACCCACTGCTGCCCAGCTCTGCTCTGCAGCTTTCTGCCCACAAACCCCTTGCCTGGAAAAGCTTTTCAGGGCTTCCCAGTCCAGAGCTTGCACCATGTCCTGTTCACAGGAAGCAGCAGTATTAGATATTGCAGACCCCAGAATCCACATCCAGCCCCTCATATAAAGCCATATAAAAATTTATTTTATGGCAAAATAAAGTACTGAAAGGAGTGGTACCCATCCCTATATAAACTTTTACTTCAGGGCATCCATTTATCTCACAGTTTTCATGGTTCCAAGGCTCCCTTCTGATGCCTTAAGTTTTTTTTTCTTTTCCTCTTCTGCTTTAGCTTCATATTCAGTGTTACTGAGTTCCCTTCACTGGGACACAACAATTCTCTCCAGCTCAGGATTCAAGGACAATCCTTCCCAACCTCAGCCCCAAAAGCACAAACAACATCAAAAAGAGGAGGCCAAGCAAGGAGGATGGAACTTCATCATTCCAAGGGATTCATTGGCCATTTCACCTCAATCTGCAAATGGACCATAACTTATAAAAGTGTGAGACCCTGTGACCAAAGCCCCTTTTTGTTGCTGTTGTCCCATGGATAGCAAGAAAGCAGCATAACTCCAGCTGAGAAGAAAGGATATATATATATATATATATATATTTAAATTAATTTCCAAAGTCATTTATATATCTTGGTTTGCTTGAATGACATAAGGTGATTGAATCTTTGACCATCTAGTTCTTAACAGCATTGGCTGGGCACTGTACTGCCTATTTCAAAACATTGTTCATGACAGTAACATAAACAACAACCACAGAGTCTGTTGACATTATTTCAATGCCTTTTCTCACAACACCAAAGTACAGTTTCCAGACAGCACCCTGCATGAGAGTATAACTTTCACAGATAAACAGGCAGAAAGCTGGAAAATTTCTCAGCAACCAAGCTTTCAGCACCCACACCTTTTGTGTGTCCATGCTGAGGCCCACCCTGGCAGGGGCTGCAGCCGGGCTCTGCCATTGCCAGGGTGGGGCCTTGCGAGGCCTTGCAAGAAATAAGTCCCTGCTTTATTTTTCTCATTCTGGCTGCCCTCTGCTCCAGCTCTCACTGCTGAGGGATGTGATGACTCCCCTCGGAAGCCTCTCCCCACTGACCGTGAGGCTGTGGATGCGCTGGCTGATCGCCTTGTGGAACACCAGCACGTCCATCCTGTGCTTTGCCAGCTGGGAGGCCACGTGCAAATTCTGATCCTCCAGCTTGTCATAGAGGGTACGGACGCTGAAATCCTCCAGCAGCCCGGGGACAAAGCTGTTTTCTGAAACACGAGGGGAGGCTCACGCTCAAACACCGCACGCGAGGTTGTTCGAGTTTATTTCCCACACGAGGCGCTGCCTGTCCGTGGGGGTTTTGGGTTTTGTGTCTTGTGAGGAAGGAAAACGGATGAGGCAGGAGATGTGAGAGATGGTCTCGTTCCCTAGTGAGGGGGAGGATGACAGAGCGTTACTATCAGCTCCTAAATTGTCCAGAAAGCTGCGGGGACGCTCCCGGAGCTGCTCCCGGAGCTGTTCGTCACTGCCTGCTGCCATCTGCTGGGCCCGGGCTCTGCCGCTCCCTCTGAGCATCCCCAAATTCCCGAGCTGAGCTCATTCCCAGAAAGCAAACGAGGCCCGGGAGCCACGTGCCTTCAGGGGACAGGATAACCAGCAGAGGAAGCCAAGGAAAACATCTGTAAAACTTTATTTATTTTTTTTTTCACCCGTCACCTGAACTCGCTGCTGTTTTAAAGGACTTGTCAAGGCTGGCAATTCACTCTCTTAATTCTTCAAGGAAAAATCTCCAAGCCAATGACAGGGGGTTAAATTCCCTGGAAGAAACCCAGGATGGAGGAAGTGTGTGTGCCTGTGGAAATGTGCACAGCAGAGTGCTTGTGTGGCCTCCTGAGAGTACAGGAACTCCTGGGTGAGCAGGTGTCAAAATATCACACCTGAGAGGAGAAAATGAGGAGGAAGAGGGGGGAAAAAAACCAGTGGGAGAACACCTGGGGTTGGTCCAGCACTTCACCTGCACTGGGCACTGCTCCTTTCTCCCCAGAGGCAGCATCTTCTCCAGAACCACGAGGACCAAGCATCTGGTAGAACTTGAGGCTGCAGGGAATGGCAAAGAGGGTGAGGAGCATCTCATTTTTCTCTGTAAGATCAGACCCCAGCCCAGCTCAAGCAGAGGATGGATTTCTTGGGTAGGTTTTTTGTAGGACCACGCAGAGGTTGCTCTTTACCTGTCCTTAAGAAGGATGTACTCAGGTGGGATGTGTGGCTCTCCCAGGCTCCTCCATCGTGGCTTCCAGCTCTTCAGGGGGCTAATTTTGGGGGCAGCAGGCTGCAGCACGATGGCCAGGGTGGTCAGCAGCACCATGAGGAAGGCCAGGACAAAGAGAATTGCTGGGGAAGCCGGGAGGGAGGGCAAGGAGTGAAAAACACAAAAAACATTCAGCACCTTTCCTATTCATTTCACTTCTGCTTCTTCCCCTGTTGGCTGGGGCAGGTGGATGAGGAGCAAAGTGTTTTCAGGACTGAAGGATCCAATTTATAAATTTTATAGATAATATATTATATAGATATATATTATAGAGCCAAGATCGTTGTGTTGCAAGCCACACTTTCATTTCTGTTGTTTCCTGGCCTCTCAGTGAAGGACTGGTGTGTGCACAGTGCTCACACCCACCCCTGGCTTGGAGCAGAGACCTTACCTGACTTTGTGTTTAGCCCTTGGTCCACTTTGAAATGATAGATTTAATTTCAGCTTGGTTTATCATGGAAATACACTGTCACTTTCTGCTCTCCAGCCAAGGAAAACAAAGCCCTCGGTTACCTGGACTCTTCAAACAGGGTGTGGGGAGAAGCACAACAGCTCCTTCCTTCTCTCACCACCCCAGCTCCTGCACAGGCAGCTTCTTGGCCAGAGAGCAGTGGGCTTTGGGAAGCTCCACAGGAGCAAGGGATTAAAACTGACAAAGCAGTGCTTTGGTGGCATTTCCAAAGAAAATCCTTCTTTAAACACGCTTAAAGAGGACAAGAAAGGTCGTGGATGAGAATCAAGGTTGAAGGTGGGTATCCCAGGGATTTGGTTGTACCTGTGATAGCAGCCCAGTTGGGAGCCAAATTCAGATTCTGCTGCTTCCAAATGCCATGTTTGGCCAGCTGGAACAGGGAGGAGGGCTGGAAGGACACGTCCCTGGGGTCACAGCTCACATTGGCTTCGTTCACTGTCACAATCAGGAAGTGCTCCTGAACGGAGCTGTCCCTGAAAACAAATGTCCCAGGCTCCAGGAAAACATGGGCAAACCTGGAAGAGAGAAGTGAGGAAGGCACTGGCTGCTCCAAGCTCCCTTCAGCCTCCATCTGTGAGGATGGTTAAAGACAGGGACTTGAACAAAACCAGCAAAATTTGGTGTTTTCACCACCAAGAACCTGCTGATTCTGTCACAAACTCACTCTCAGGTCCTGTCCTCAACACTGTACCCACAGCAGGCATTACCAGGTGATGTTGAGCTGAGTCTCCTGGATCAGGTGGTCCAGCCTCCGGAAGGGTCCGAAATCCCAGCCTGGGTTGTTGTTGTAGAGATGCTGCTTCTGGTAAACGGGGTAATGGCTGGAGGCACGCTCTGGGGAGGGCCAGCACAGGGTCAGCAGCTCTGAGCCACCTCAGCTGGGACAGCTGGCACTGGCTGGCAAAGAACTGTGGAACTTTTACAGGGCCAATGCAGTGTTAGATCATTTACATGAGTTTAATTACTGCCCCACAGAAGTTTATGCTGTCTAACACAGGACCAATTTTATCTCACTATACAGAAATCCAGTCAAAAAGTGAAAAGCTGCAGGTAAGCCTCTGGCAGGGCCCAGACTGCAGTTCTGGGATCCAGGAGGTGAAGGAGTGGATCCATGCAGGATGTCCAATGTGGAGCCACTGCTCTGAGCAGGTCTGGACACACAGATGTGCTCAGCCCCAGCCACACTCACCCTGGGGATTGATGCTAAGCTGGAAAAGGATCGTGTCCCCTGCTTCCAGACACACCACGGGGTTAGGGATGAGGGGCAAGGCCTGGCTGGTTTTGGGGGAACTCCTCTGGATTCTGTGCCCTCTCTGCAGCAGCTGATCTGAGGAAAAATCTCCTGCCACAGGCAAGAGAAGAAACCAGAATGAACCCTGCAAAATGAGCAGTGTGTGACAACACCCAACACTTGGCAAAGAGGAATTATTTCTTTTGTATCTGTGGGCAATTACAGCTGACAAAGCCAAATCCACACACCTGCCAACAGGTTTGCCTCTAAATGGACTTTCCTTCTAGTTCCTTGGAAATCCAGAATTCTGCAATCTTTATTTCACCCATTCCCAGGGGGTTAGCCATGCACACAGTGAATTCCCCACAGTTTATTCCCAGACAGAACAAGGTATTTCCCTACTTTCTAAATATTTTGGAGCATCTAATAATGAATTCCCTCTGTGCCAACTTACTGTCCAGTGGCTGTGCCAGCGTGGAAGGAAATGGATGGCTTGGTGTGGCTGGAATTTGGGTTCATTCTCAAGCCTTACCCATGAGAAATGCATCCAGAACTTCTGTGCTGGAGACAATGAAACCCAGCACTCCCTGGGGGCTGAACAGGACCAAATGCACCCTCTGGCTGCTCTGCACGTGCTCATCTGGGCCCAGAACATTTGACACCTCCTGTGGAAAGCAGAGGGAAACATTGATCACTGATACAACCCACCCTGGACTCACACCCTGATTTGTGGGTCACTTCAGCTGTAAAAGGCTGCTCTAGGGATTTTTTTTTCAGGAATTGTTGTTTCTCTGTAATGCAGCAACCCTTAACCTCACCTCCCTGGAGTCCCTGTGATCTCTGGGCTCTCCCAGACCTGCACATTTAGAAAACAACCCCTCCCTCCACACCTACCCTGACTTCCCCCTCGTTCATCCTCAGCAGCAGCTGTCTGTGGGTGCCAAAGCCCAGGGAGATGCGTGGGGCTCTCAGCAGGCACAGCTGGTCACAGAGCTCCTCAGCAGAGATGTACTGCTTGCAGTGACATCTGGAAAAGGCACAAACCCTTGGTCAGTCCTGATCCCTCAGCAGACATCCACAGCAGGCCACCCCCAGTCTCTCACAACCCACATGGTGGATGATCCTACTCTGTATCCAAAAAAAAGGAATGAGCAAACTGAAAAAAAGGATGGAGCAAACTCCCTGTCCATCTCTTCAGCACCGTGCCTGCTCTTCAAGGCCACAGTGTGACACCCCACTAACAGTGCTTGGTTGGTGTCTAACAGGGACCACCTTCAGCCCTGTAACAGAGTATTACACCCCTCCTCAAAGCTCAGCTCTAGGAAAATGGTTTGAAAGAATCAGAGTATGGTTTTGACACAGCAGATTTCTGTGCAGCCCATGCCAGGGTGAGATTTTGCAATACAGAAATTCATTCACCAAGAGGAAAAAGTGATATCATGTGACAAGGACTGGTTTCAGCATCTCCCTGCCCATGGCAGGGGATTGGAACTGGATGGTGTTTAAGGTCCTTTCTAAACCAAACTAAATATGTGGAGTGGGGGGGCAAGGATTGATTTCTAGTCGGAATGAAATTATTTTTAAGGTTGCTTCCAGCCCGAACCATTGTGTGTGTGGAGGTGTGACAAGGATTGATTTCCAGTTGGAACTCCTTGATCTTTAAGGTCCCTCCCAACCCAAACTATTCTATGATAATTAAAGATGTGTGAGGAGGAACAAGGATTGATTTTCTCATTTCTGGCCTAAATCTAACAGAGTGATCATCCACCTCAGAGGGGCTCAACCTGAGGCACATGGAAAAGTTGCACACCTCAGAAAATGTGAGCTCTGGCCACCCTCCCCTTGCCACTGGCTGATTCTGGAGTCTCCACCCAAGACACAAAACCACCAGGAAATGTTTGAAAACACAGGAAATACCCTCCAGAAGATGAACCAATGACTGAGGACTGGAAAGCAGGAGCTCCACAGAAAGGAACTCCACCGATGGAAAATTTCCCAAAAAAACCACCTCCCACAGCCCAACCCTGGCACGACCTCATAGGAGCAGAGGCTCAGGGCTGAGTGAGAAGTGTTTTGGAGCAGAGGCTGTGCTGGTGGGACTCACATGCCCAGCTGTGTGTGGAGCTGCCCTCCCTCGGGCCCGCAGGCGGGAGCGCAGTCGTGGCGCTCGGGGACGGCGCAGCGGCGTGTGGATGCCAGCCTGACCTCACCGGGGGCACACAGCTCATCCACCTGCAAGAAACCCACCCAGGCAGCCTCCAGAGCTTCAGCTGGGGCTGCAGCAGCCCTAAAGTTCTCCTCCTCCTCCTCCTCCCCACTGCTGGGCTTCAGACATTCGGCATAAAGGCGACCCGAGGAGGTTAAAGGGCAGATCGGAAAGCACGGAAGAAAGAACACAACAATTTCACCTCCTGTGACTCCTCATCAGGTTCTAATGAAGAAGTTCAGCTGTAAGAAAATGGTTGAAAGGACCAGAGTATAATTTTGACACTCTAGATTGCTGTGCAGCCCATGCCAGAAGGAGGTTTTGCAATACAGAATTCGTTCACGAAGAGGAAAAAAAGCAGCATCATGCAAGATATAAAAAAGAATTGGTTTTAGTGTCTCCCTGCCCATGGCAGTTCTAAAGAACTTCATATTAACAATAAAGAAGCTTTAATTCGTGCATCTGTCATCCATCTGAGACACTGCTGCTCCCACTGCCCTGGCGTGGAAGGATCCTTTACCTCCCTCCCTTATGAATTTAAATTTAACCTCACAGGATTGTGGTAGAGAAAACCTCCCACAAGGAAGGGCCAATAAAACACCTAAGAGATTTGTTTGGCTTAGATTAAGGTCTGCAAACTCCCCCTGTCCTGCACATCACACAACAATTTTAGTTGGGAGCCTGGTTTTACCTGAGGTTGGCAATCCTGGTCGCTGTTGCTGTCAGGGTCTTTCTTGCCTCTCTCATCATAATAAACATAACCTGCCTGGCAGATGCAGGAGGCATCTGACTGCTGGAAAGCCCTGTTCAGCCCATGGCAGGTACAGCTGGTGGCACCTGGGAGAAAGGTTGAATTTGGGGTAGGAAATACAGCCTGGAACAACTGTGCTGGCTGGGAAGGAGCAGCTCCTGTGCTCAGCATTCTTTATCATTCCCACTGCTTGTTTCAGTGACACTGCTGGAGTCTGTGCCCCTTTTCTAGAGCAGAGCTGAGCCACAGGACAGTCAGCTGGGGCCAGCCTACACCAACCCAGCGTCAGAGCATCTCCTGCAGCACCCATTTAGCCGGAGATGCAGAAAGGCCCAGCTGCTCCTTTGCAGCAGGGTTTTGACAGCCCTCAATTAATTTGTAGATTAAGGCCCTGGATGGGGTAAGGACCCAGCCAGGCAGGGCTGCCAAGCCCCTCTCTCGTGCCTCAACAGCCTCAAATCCTGATTTGAAATGCTGGGGCAGTGCTGCACATACACTGAGCAAGGAATAATCACTCTTTACTTTCCCAGTTTCCAGCCTTACCACACTTTATCATGCCCTCAGTGCCCAATTTTGGCTCAAAAGCACCCCTAGATTTAACACAATCCCCCCAAATCCTGGCTAAAGTGATCTTGGTGAAACCCCACTGCTTTCAAAGCAATGATAGAGCAAGAATAAGAAGAGCTACTCAGCTTTTCCTTCCTTTAAGGAGATCAAATCCCCTTGGATAACAGTGTAAGAGGGGAAAAAAGACAGCTTTAAAAATGCAATCCTCCTCCTGGGTGGAACAGGGGAAGATCAGCTGGGCATGGGCAGCACCCCCAGCCCCAGGAGGATCCCAGGGACATCAAGGAACACCTCAACAGAGGGGAAATTCCACCCACACACAAAAACTCACCTGGCTGAGAGGAAGAAGAGCTGCCACAGGGGAAGCAGGCAGCCTGGGCAGGGAGGTGATTGAAGGTGCCAGCAGGACAGGCCTGGCAGTCCCCTGGGTGCTTGGCAAAGTGGCTGCTGCCGTGGGTGCCCGGGGGACAGGGCAGGGGGGCAGGGGACAGGGCAGGGCAGTAATGGCCACGGGGACAAGGCTGCTGGTGGTAGCTGTCACTGCCTGGAGAAAGGGGTGGCATTAGGGACCCCAGCAAGTGCTGAGAAGAGAGGCAGAGAGCACTTGCTTGTCCCAGTGATCCATCTACACACACCTCTCTAAATATAGACACAAGCCTATATAACTGCACACGTGTACAGATCAGCGTTTTTCAGTCCAATTCATATTTAAATATAAATCTCAGTTTTTCTTTCCCCGGCTAAATCCAGTGGCAAACCCACGTGACAGCCCACACCAGGGTTTTATAACTGCAGAGAATTCAGAGCTTTGCCCACACAGAACTCAAAACTCTCTGCTCCCAATTTAAGCTGCTATTTCTTGCCCCACTCCCCCGTGGCAGCTGAAGTTACCTGGTGGGCAGGTGAAGCCAGCTGGGCAGGGCTGGCAGGGTGCAGAGATCAGGGGCTCACTGCGGAAGGTCCCTGCAGCACAAACCCTGCAGAATCTCTCAGCTGAGCCCCTCAGGCCAGGCAGGCTGAGGGCCATGTGCCCTCCTTCACAGGGCACAGGGTGGGCACTGCCCACAGGGCAGTAGTATGGGAACACACACCTGGCAGGGAAAACAGGGCAGGAAAAGGGAAGAAAATCTCTGAAAAGGATTTCTGGATTCAGTGATTGGTGAAAGCAAAGGGCAAAATTAAAAGAGGTTCTCATCTGGTTCCAAGCAAAGCAGAAACCATAAATCCCCCTCCCTGTTCAGTCACCAGATCTGTGACTGCAGCCACAAAGATTCCTCTGCTTTTGGACCATGCACAAAGGCCTTGGTTTAGGTTGGATCCCAGGCACAATTCCCAATATTCAGCATTTCTGGGAATGGGAGGCTGGCTGTACCAACCCCCAGGTACCCACAGCTGCTCAGGGCTGTTGTAAGTCCAGGATCCCTCAGGACAGTGGTAGCCAGCAGGACACAGGGGAGGCTCTCCTGTCACAGCACCACAGTAAAAGCCAGGCCTGCAGGGTTTGGGATTCACTGACCCTGGGGGAGAAACAGGGAACAGCATTGGTGGGACATTCCCAAACAGGAGAATCTGTGTTTGGGAAGCAGAGAGCCAAGGGGGCTTTTCCATGAACACTCTGCTTTTCCTGTTGCTTCCAAAAGGGCACAACAGGGCTGTTGGGAACCAGTTTATTATTTAGCATGAAATGCTGCCACCCTCGATGCCCAGCCCTGCATGAAAATATCTGCTCCTTTTCAAAGCCCAGGCCTCTGCTTTGGCAACCTCAGCTAAACAAAAACAGGGAGGGCTGAGAGGGATCATGGCCTGGGAGAATGGGAGCAGAGCCACTCCTAAATCCCTGCTGATCCAGCATCAAACCTCGGAAATGGCTGGAAATGAGGAAAGCAAAGGTCCTGTCACCTGCTGGGCACTCATAGCCAGGTTTGCAAGGTGTTCCCTGGGTGTTGGGGAGCCCTGTCTGGGCTGGATCCGGGCAGTAATATCCTGGAGAACAGGGATCACACTCTTCCAAGGATTTTGCACCAGGCTGGATCCTGGAAGTGCCAGCTGGACAGAGGAAAGTGTCCCCTTTGCCAGGGCACCAGTACCCAGGGGGGCAGGGATAGTCCTCAAAGCTGCTCAGGCCTGTGGGGAAGAGAAGGGAGTGAGGAAAGGGAGGCTGGGAGGCCAGGCGGAATTCTGGAGAAAGGCTCTTAGGTGGCTGAGAGCAGGAATTCTCTCTCCCTTTCCCTAAATCATATGGGGGAATTTTGTCACCCAGAGGAGGGAAAGTGAGGGAATTTTTACACCCAGAAGAGGGAAAATGAGGCAATTTTTACACCCAGAGATGGGAAAGGGAGGGAATTTTGTCACCCAGAAGCAGGAAAGGGAGAGAATTTTGTCATCCAGAAGAGGGACAGGGAGGGAATTTTGTCACCCAGAAGAGGGAAAGTGAGGGAATTTTTACACCCAGAGGTGGGAACGTGAGGGAATTTTGTCACCCAGAGATGGGAAAAGGAAGGAATTTTGTTTTCCAGAGATGGGAAAGAAAGGAATTTTATCACCCAGAGGTGGGAAAGAGAGGGAATTTTGTCACCCAGAGGAGGACAAGGGCTTTTCTCAGTACCCACCTGCCAAGGGGCAGTGGTAGCCCGGCGGGCAGGGCTGACACTCTGCCAGGCTCCGGGCTCCCAGGTGCCCACGGAAGGTCTGTGGAGGGCACAGCTGAGGGGCCAGGACACTGCTGTGGTCACTGCCATTGCTCCCAAAGCAGTAATGTCCCAAAGGGCATGGATGGGCCTCTGAGTCCCCTAAAAAAAGGAAAAAAAGAGGATTTAAGGGGTGTCCCCAGTGCCACTGGAACGCCTTGGCTCCATCCCAGCCCCTCTCCTGCCTAGGTGGCACCCAGGGATATTTGGAGACTGGCTGTGACCACGGCTCCCCCACATTCCCAAAGTTTGCTGGATGAACAGTTCGATGCCTCTTCCGCCTGCAGAACTCATCACTGTGCCACAATTCCACACCTGACATCCAAACCGTCCTCTAGGGTGGGGGAAAATGGGGCTGGAATGGCAGGAGAGTGGGATGGGATTGGGAAAAATGTGAGGGAAAAGGGGCTGGGATGGGGGGAAATGTGGGGAAAATGGGGGTTAAATCGGGGGAAATGGGGCTGGGATAGGGAAAAATGGGAGGAAAATGGGTTGGGAGGGGGAAAATGTGGGAAAAATGGGTCAGAATGGGGGGGAAATTGGGGAAATGGGGCTGGAATGGGGGAAATGGGATGGGATTGGGGAAAATGGGATAAAAAGGGGCTGGGAGGGGTGAGAAACTCAGAAAATGGGGGAAAAACAGTACTGGAATGGGGGAAGGTGGGATTGAGAAAATGGGGAAAAAAGGGGCTGGGGGGGAAAACGTGGGAAAAACAGGTAAAGAGGGGGAAAAATTTGGGAAAACAAGGCTGGAATGGGGGGAAACAGGACAGGATCGGGGAAAATGGAATAAAAATGGGCTGGGAGGGGTGAAAAACCAGGAAAAATGGGGAAAACAGGTGTGGAATTGTGGAAAATGGGGCTGGGATTGGGAAATCAGGGTTATACAAGCAGCTCCCATCCCCTCCCCTGGGTGTTTGCCCCCAACCTGCTTTGCACCAGCGGCCTGGGGGACAGGGCAGGCAATCCTCCCTCCTGCCAGCTCCTGGCAGAGCTCTGAGAGTGTTGGCAGGACACGGTGTGGGCACCTCAGAGCCCTCCAGGCAGTAGAAACCTACAGAAACAGGAGGAAAAGAAATAAAAGTAAAACATGTAAATCCTCCAGTGGCAAAAATGACTGAGCCAGAGTCCGATGGTGCTGTGGAATGAACTTTTACAGCTTTTGGAAGGCCAGGAACCTTCAAACTCCTCTGGATTGGCAGCTCAGCACTGTAAATTCCAGGTGGCCTTTTCGGTCTGGGCAGCTTTGGTTCAAAAGGTGCAGAAATGAGGAAATCGATGAGCAGTGATAATTTTTAATGATATGTAAAGCAATGCATCATTCAATATATTATGTAATCCACTTGGCTAGCAGCAAGTCAATATTCTGGAGTGTAAATATGACTGAGATCCTCACCTACCTGCAGGACACAGCCCTGCACACACCTGGCCCCAGCGGCACCCGGCCAGGAAGCGCCAGGAGAAGGGGAGGCCTTGGGGAGCAGCCTGAGAGCTGCCAGCCAGGCAGAAATATCCAGCAGCACATTTCCCTTCAAGCCTTCCATGCCTGGAGTGGAGAGGAAAACAATAATTCATGTACTCTCAGCTTGTTTGGTGCAAAAGCAAAGTATTGACGTTGGAAACTCTGTGAAGTTTGCAATGAAAAATGACTTTTTACACTGAGATGGGAGAGAAAATAGACACATTTTTCCACTTACAAAAACATGTAGATGACTATAGCGAGCCAGTTCAAATTTCATGAACATGGCAAATTGCTGTAGATGAAGTTGTGGGTGACTTCCCACTGGGCTGGACTTTCTGCATTACTCCCACGATTTCCTAAAGGCCACCCACACCTCTTTCAGGTGCTTCTTTGTACCACAACAATGATGCCAGACTGCTTTTGCCTCCCAGGATTCACAGATCCAGTGCCTCTGTACCCAACTCTGTGTGTAAGCTTGTATTTCTTTTCACTGAGTGAGAGAAAAGCAGGAGGGGATCTGGGAAGAACTTCACCAGCACAAAACAAGGATGCCAAGCTGCTCCAGAGGAAGGGAAGTGATGCCAGGCTGAAGTGAATCCTAACCTGCAGTAGTGGCCAGGCAGGCAAGGCAGGCATTCCCTCTCATTCCAGAGGCCAGACGTGTTTTCAGGAGTGAAGGTGCCTTCAGGACAGGTGAGAGGGACTCGTGTCCCTAAAAGGGAGAGCACAGAGACAAAAATAAACCTCAGGATGAATGTTGAGGTCTCACCAGGCTCTTGAGCTGTACCAAGTGACTCTTAGGTGGCCACTGTGCCACGCTGGCTCATTGCCACCTCCTCATCACCCGGCCTGAGGGAGACACAGGGTTGTACATCTCTGGGGACACAGGCACACCACACCTGAGCCCTTGGCAAGTGCCAGGGTACCTGTGGGACAGTAGGAATGAGGTGGGCAGGGCCTGGGGTTCCCTGCCACCGGCTCCTGGCAGTAGAATCCTCTCTGGCACGGGATGCAGGAGGCAGAGCCTGTGGCTGGCTGGTACTGCCCGTCAGGGCACGGCCTTGGGAGGGCTGTCCCCAACCCACAGAAGTGACCCTGGTGAGGACAGAGAAGGAACAGCACTCCATGGACACAGTGCCAAACTTAGGGACTGTATAAATGCCAGAATCACCCAAACCTCTGTGTGGATGTGACCAAAGTTTCCATCAGCTGTGGGTGACCCTTTGGGACATGAACAGCCCTGCCCAGAGCTGAGACCTCCCTGTCCCACCCCGAGCAGTACCTTGGGGCACAGGAACGCCGTGGGGCTGACAGAGCTGAAGTTTGCTGGGCAGTAAAACCCCTCGGAACAAGGTCCTGTGGGAGAGCTCAGCCCCGTGCTGGCACAGAAAGCCCCGGGGTAGCAGGGCACACAGCTGTCCTGGGAGCCACCTCCTGAGGGGACACAAACACCAGGGACACAGGGAGGTGGGACAACATCCAGGGCACTCCCAGTGCCAGCAGCTCCTGTTTGAACTGCTAACATGTGGCCACCATCACACGTGGCCACTGACCACAGGGCCAGCTGGTCACCAGTGAGGTCCTCACAGGACAAACCCGTGGTGGCTGATGCCTGCAGTGGCTCCCTAGAAACAGAGACTGAACAAGAGGGAGGGAATAAAGGTGGGGATNCACCCCCCCTTCTCAAGAGGTTGGGTGACACATTTTGGGCCCAGGACAGTCTGGGTGTCCTTGGAGAGCAGCTGGGAGAGGCTTTGTTATGTCAATGTGAACATGAGAGAGCAGCAGCTCCCAGGCTACAAAACCCTGCAGAGTCACACCCTGAGCACTGCAGGCTTTGGAAATATGGAAATTAAAATCCAAGGCATCAGGGGAAGTCACTCACCAGTGGCATTGTTGAGGGTCCCAGCTGGGCAGGCAACTGGGAATGGAGTTCCCTCTGGACAGAAGTGCCCCAGAGGGCAGGGCCCGCTGAGGGGGAACCGGGCTGTCCCACGTGGGGTGGCATCGGTGGCTCCTCCTTCACAGAAGTACCCGGCCGAGCACAGACCTGAGCAGCACAGAGGGAGGCAGGCACCACCCAGAGCACCTCCTCAAACCCTCACAAACAGCAGATAACTCAGGAGAGAAGCCAGAGCCCATCCTTGTCCTGGATTATCACTGCTGATAGCCTGGGCTGGTCACCTTTGCTTTGCCTTTCTGTCTCCTCATTAACCCTTGGCCTCACTCCCTTTACTGGCTCTGACCTCACCTGGCGTTTGCTCACCTTATCTCCTCTCTAACTGCTTCCCTATGTTTTGTTTCCTGTGAGAAGAGTTCTGCCTCTCTTCTTTCCAGGTATCCAACCCTGGAGTTTTGGCCCAGGGACAATTACTCTGTGCTTACATGGGAGGGGAAGCGTTTTGGAGGACAGAAAGAGCAGAGATAAAATGTTGAAGCAGAGGAAGAGAAAGCAGGAAAAAGGGAGAGAAGGAAAAGCAATGCAGTAACAGAAATAACATCCAAAATAAATTCTCAGTGAGGAGAGTAAGACAGAAAAAGAAGAGGCTGATAAGCACAGCCACAGCATGTCCTGCAATAGCCTTTACCCTGTTCACAGAGATGTTTCCCATTTCCCCACATCCTCCAGCCCTGGGGATGCTGGGGGAGCTCTGCACTCACCATCAGGCTCCCAGTTGGCCTCTCCCCTGCAGAACCTCCCCACAGGGCACTGCCTGCAGGCCGTGGGTGCCAGTGCCCCCTCCAAGGGGCTCAGGGTCCCCTCGGGACAGGGCAGAGGGACAGCAGTGTGGCCTGGACAGAAGTACCCTGTGAGTGGAGAGGGCCAGGAGTCACCACTCAGAACTGGGGAGTGCTGGGCTGCTCCAGCCAGCAGCAAATCCCCCCTTCCCTGAGTGGAGAGAGGAATCCCCCACTCCCCCTACCAGCCAATTTGGGGTGTGCAGCACTGCTGTGCTCACCCCTGGGGCAGGTGAGGGTGCACAGCTCACCTGTGCTCATCTCTGGGGCAGGTGAGGGTGTGCAGCACTGCTGTGCTCAGCTCTGGGGCAGGTAAGGGTGCACAGCTCACCTGTGCTCAGCTCTGGGGCAGGTGAGGGTGCACAGCACACCTGTGCTCAGCTCTGGGGCAGGTGAGGGTGTGCAGGACACCTGTGCTCATCTCTGGGGCAGGTGAGGGTGCACAGCACACCTGTGCTCATCTCTGGGGCAGGTGAGGGTGTGCAGCACTGCTGTGCTCAGCTCTGGGGCAGGTGAGGGTGCACAGCTCACCTGTGCTCACCTCTGGGGCAGGTGAGGGTGTGCAGGACACCTGTACTCACCTCTGGGGCAGGTGAGGGGCTGCACAGTGCCAGGGCTGCTGCAGGCCGTGCCAGCAGGGCAGGGCAGGCAGGTGCTGGCCCCGGGCACGGGGCTGAAGGTGCCAGGCTCACAGGGCAGCTCCAGCCCCGAGCCCGCTGGGCAGTAGGAGCCGCTGGGACATCGGTATCCATGGATCCCATCTGAAGGGCAGGGAGCAGAGTTTCCTTCCAGGCAAACATAGCTGGGGAGAGAGAGGGACAGAGAATCTGTTGAGGGTGAAATGGATTTAGGGGAGAGAAATCCTCAGCTACAGCCATGAAGCAAAGCTGCCTGTGAGAAAACAAAGTATTCTCACACACACTGAACCAAAACAATCCATGTTCTCAGGCTGACTTTGTGTCAACACAAGAGCAAGAATGAAAACATCTCACGCCTGCAGAAAACAGCAGGTGAGCCCTTTCCTAATTGGTTCAGAGTAATTGTTTATACTTTTTAGCCTGTGGTGTTCTGGAGTCAGAACAGTAACCAATGGAATATTGTTTGTTATGATGTGCACTATAAATTGTGTTCAGTTTTAAATAAATCAGTCAGTCTTGCACTTGAGAAAAGAACACATCTCCGTGTCATGTGTGACTCTACAGTGACAAGAATCCACCTGGAACAAGGAGCTGCCAGCCCTGCTCACAGGTGAAGGGCCTGTCCTGGAAAAGGCAGCTTTGCTCAGCTGTGCTGGCAACTTCCCCCACTTCATGCCCTGAAAATCCTGGGAAAAGGCTTTTTTACACCAGGCTGCCTGGAAAGTGTTCTCATTCTGGAAGGAAAAAGCCTTTCTAAACTTAAATATTGTTACTTCAAAACACAAGGCCCAGGTGTTCTGTCCCTGGTGCCTTTGCTAAGCCTCTTTTTTATTCCCAGTTCTCTCTTCCCTCCACCACCTCCCCTCCCACCCCTCACAACGAGCAAAGATGAACAAATTCAGAAACCATGATGGTTCTAAGAGCTGAGCAACAAGGAAGTGAGAGCTGTGATCCCATCACAGCCAAGGGATGGAGTTTCTGGAGGAGAAAAAAATCCCACTCCTGAAAGGAAAATGACTGAGTGTGAAAGGAACAGCACTGAATGAAAACCAGAAAAGCAGTTTCTTTTTTTTGTTGTTTGTTTGTTTTTCCTGGGAACAAGACCAATTCCAACTGAGCAGCAGGTTCTGAGGAATGATGGAGGCTGTATGATAATGGTGCTGACAAGAAACAAATTGCTCCCTGTTGAAGGACAAGGGCTTCACAGATTTTGGAAGTTGAGGGTCATTTCTAATGTACAATTTACATTTCATTACCACCCAGCTCAGGAAATCTTGATCATTACTGTTACAGCCAGGCTGCAATAATTTTTCAAGTTAAAGAAAGTTTTGGGAAGGCTTAAAGTGTAACTAGGACAGGTCAAATCCCTTGTACTCCCAGGAATAATTATTTTCAGTCCTTCTCAATGTAGCCTGCACTGTATTCTTAGCTTAGCTTCAACTTCCAATCAAATTTCACTGTGACTTTCTCTGCTCCATTCAAGAGCCAGCTGCTCTGAGAAATCTCAAGAAATCTCATTACACTGCACTTAAATAACTTCTCAGACTCTCTTACACTTATAAAATAAATCAGATTTCTGTAGCCTCTTGCCCTGAGGCTCATGAGATGGACAGACACAGCTCAGGGCACCGTATACAGGCTGGGAACGGTGCCTTGTCCCTGGTTCTTGCACCACCTTGTGGGAGAAGAGGACTCAGGAAGGAGAAAAAGGTTAAATTCCCAGCAAGTGTGATTATGGGGCTAAATAAGGGGTTTGCAGCAGCGATTTATTTATAATAATTTTTTTTTTCACCGAAAACAGAGAAAAAAGGTGTATAAGAATGTCAGGAAAACATGAAGGGAACAGGAATGTCTCTGAAACATCTAGAAGGAGATGCCACATCCCAACCAAAGGGCTGACAACAAGCCCAGGGTGTGGAAATTCAGATGTCCCTTGATTACAACCCACAGCAAGGCCGTGTTTTGTCACTGACCAGTGGCAGTGCCACTCACCCTGGGTCACACAGCGACGTCTGGGCCAGCTCAGCCAGCCCTGGGCTGCTGCAGACCCTCCCAGCTGGGCAGGGCTGGCACTGCTCCTCTGCCCCCAGGCCCAGGGCACTGGACAGGGACCCAGGGGGACAGGGCACAGGATGCCCAGTGCCACGGGGACAGAAGTGGCCCACGGGGCAGATGTCATTGCCAGGCAGGGCAGGGCTGGAGGATTCCACCTGGATGAGGAAAACAGAGAGAAAAGTGTTATCAGGAGGAGATTTGGCACAGAGAGAGGTTCTGGACTGAGTCCTGCAAATTTGCTGCCTCTGAAACTGAACAGAGACCATTGGCATGGAAAGTGTCCTGGCTTTGTAGGGTGGTTATCCTGTCCCTGATGGCATCTTTAGAGGACATGTCAGACCCCACACTCCACTGCAATGTAGGAGTGAAGGCCTGGCCAGAATTGATCCATGGGCAGCCAGGTATTCCAGCAGACATCAGGAGCAGCACATCCCTGCAGCTGAGGGAGCAGAAATGCTTGGAGAACATCCCAGCAGCAGGCAGGAGATGGTGACAGGCCATTCCTGGTCCCCAGGTCCCCAGATCACTGTGCTGCTGCCTGGCACTCACCTGTCAGAATCCAAGGCCCAAAAAAACTTCAAGGCCTTGGGCCAGCTTACTCTGATTTTGAAATGTGCACTGGATTTGATTTAAGGCCATGAGAAAAAACTTTCTAATTTAGTGATTTATAACAAAGATCTTAGTCTGTAGTTTAGGAAAAAGTGTGTTAAGTTAGACATTAGAAGGTTTTGCAGTGTGAAGGTTTGATATAGAAAGAGTTCTAGAATAAAGCAAAAAGTTTAGGGTGTGGTTAGAGTGAAAATAATAAAGAACTACAGTACAGCACTTAATTGGATGAAAAATGTCACAGTGCAATGGAAATGTGGTAACAGAGTGATTAACTATTGGTGTGGAAATGAAAATATATGTACGTGGTAATTATCTGTTGGCTGTGTAACCTTTAAAAGACCTTGTAACTGGTAGTCTTGGGCTCTTTCTTCTGGAATGGCTGAGTTCTACCAGCCTCTGTGAGGGAGTTAGAGAACTCCTGCAATAAATCCATCTTGAAGCACACCAGAGCACAGATGTCTCACTCCCTGCCCTCTCCAGACTCACCCTGTGCTTGAAGGGGGCTGGGCTGATGGCTCCCTTGGCACAGTGATAACCTGGATAACAAAACCCAGATGGCTGGGACAGGCCTGGAGCTGAGCAATACATCCCTAAAATGAACAGAGAACCTTGTCAGGGCGAGGAGCTGCACAGAACAGCAGTGGAGAGTCAGTAATGTGAAAAGAGAGCTCATTCTCCTGTTTGTCCCCTCTGTACCCAGTCCCTTCTCACCTGCTGGGCAGGGCTCACAGTCAGACTCACTGGTGGCACCAGTCCTGGGGCCAAAGGTGCCCTTGGGACAGGGATGCTCCGTGCTGAAGCTGGTCCCTGGCAGACAGAAGTGGCCAGCAGGGCACAGCTCAGGAGTTTGTGCTGCAGGGCCTGCCATACAAGGGAAGAACCTTGCTCAGGAGGGATTGTGACAGGTGATGACATTCTCAGAAGAGAACATGACAGAAAATGACATTCTCATTCAACAGAACCAGCCTCCCTCCCTTATTAGTCCAACCAGACATGGAGCATAGGGAAAGCAGAGCCCATGGGGCAGGAGGATCCCCATGGATGGCAGTGGGGTCTGGCAGGTGATGATGAACATCATGGTTCTTCAAAAGTGCTTTTTCCCAGATCAGAGACAATGGAAACCCAAAATAATTCTCTCCTTCCTCATACACCTCTACCAAGCATCAGGAAATACCAATTCTCTGAAGTTCAGCCTCAGAAAAAGAACATTTTACCACACAGGTGAGTCAGTCCTGAATTAAATGCCTGGGGAAAACAAAAGTTTCCCACGAAAAAGCTCAGCTGGGATTATGAGGCTCTCAGCTGCAGTTCCAGCTCTGCTAAAACTCAACCCAGCCAAGTAACATCTTCCCTGTTGCTTCAGCTGCTGATCTAAGAAAGGAAAAGCCTCTTTATCCCCTGGAAGGTGATGGGTGAATTTGTAACTGTCAGAGTGACCACAAAGATCTCAGTGCTGAGGGGAGCAGATAAACATCTTATGCAGGCAGATGGTGAGAACCTCTGAGCAGGAGCAGCTCTGGCTCCTGGCCAGCCCAAGAGCTCCCTGCCAGGAATATTTGTTTCCCTGCAAGGCCACAGCCATGTAAGACATGCCCAGGAGGTGCAGAGCAGATTTAACAGCAAAAAAGGAGTTCTGGGTGACCTGAGGCTGCTCCTGAGAACCCAGCAGGAGTTTTGGAATTAAAATGACTCTTAGTGCTAGAAACCATCACTGACTAAAAATGGTGTGGGGCAGTCAGTTTGTTCTTGCTGTACCCAGGGTTGTCAGAAATGAAGCTGTGGGGGGTGATTTTCCCTCCTCTCTCTGTAAGCCCAGCACATCCTCACCGCTGCAGGAGTGCCCAGCAGGGCAGAGCTGACAGTCTGCTGCCTGCCTTTTGCCACTGACAGGGCTGAAGCTTCCAGGGCTGCAGGGGATTGGGAATTCAGAGCCTTCAGGGCAGTAGAAGCCAGCAGGGCAGTGCCTGTGGTCTGGTTGTGTGGAGCCAGCATCACAGAAATACCCAGCCTGACATGGTCCTGTAAGACAGAAGCTTCAGTGTTAGGTCTGGAACCAGAAAACATAAAAAATACCCAGAGACTGGGAGAGAAAAAGGGTGTTGGATGCATGCAGTACACACCAGAAAAAGCAGCCAGGCCTTCTCCTTGGCAGAACTTCCCAGCAGGACAGGGCAGGCAGGAGTTACGGAATCCCATCCCAGACTGGGGCAGGAAGGTGCCAGTGGGACAGGGCTGAGGCTCAGGGCTCCCTGGAGGGCAGAAATGCCCTGCTGGGCACAGACCCCCTGTCCCATCACTGACAGGGTCAGGCACACGGGCCTGGGAAGTGCAGAAATGCCCAGGCCAGCACGGGCCACTTGGGGCTGAGAGTCCTAAAGGCAACAAGCATCAGGTCAGATGAGCCAAAGGCATCCCATAAATCAGCTCTGGGACTAAACCAAAGCCCAGCCTGGTCACTACGGTGATCCCAGAGCCTTCTGGCCAGTCAGGAGCTCTGTTAGTTAAAAGCTTGATCTGTACTTTCAATATTTACTCACACAACTGATGAGCAGAGGGATAAAAACCCAAATAGTTTCCTAAGTCACCCCTTCAGAGGAGGGATGATCATTATAAATCTTTCCACTATAAGACAAACCCAAATGAGTCCTAGACCCCAAGCTGCCTGAATTCTGGTTTCATAACCTCTGCTAGAACTAAACCACTTTTATCTGCCTTTAACTTTCAAAAATGGTTTGCAAAAAACCTTTAAAATCTGCTCAAGGGGTGCCAGAAATGGCTGCAAATGCCCTGTAACATTTGGATGAACTGCACAGAACACTCCCCTCACTCCCAGACCTAGAGCAGGAGAGGATTTTGTTTAATCCACACACAATTCCCACCTGGCCTGGCACAGAATGTGCCCCCAGGACAAGGCCTGCAGTCCCTGGGCTTTGCCAGGCCAGGCTGGTGGCTGTAGGTACCCTCTGGACACGGGTACTGGTTGGCAGCCCTGGTTCCTGGTGGGCAGAAATGTCCTGCTGGGCATTCCAGGGCTTTGGCCACGCCGTGGATGTTCTCTTGGGTATCACCTGGGTGGTCTTGTGGGGCACAGAACCTGCCAAAAAAAAAAAAACCCCAGCTTTTGTGCTCTCCTTCTGTTCTGCCAGGGATAAAAACTTTGTGCACAGCAGTGACCACACAATGACAGGGGAGGAAATTCCTTGGAAAAACCAATGGAGAGCTGAGGTGTGACCTGCCAGGATCACCCTGCCCATCCCAGCAGGCAGAACTGCCAGGATGGGCTCCCTGTGATACCTTTCTGGTACAGAAAATGACACAACGAAGGGAAAGGTGAGGTGAGAACAGAAACAGGAAAAGCAGTCTAGTATATCAAAGTGAGTCTTGTCTATCAAACACAGAGCAGCCCGAGGCAGAGGGAAACACTCCTGATAATTCCTAAGAAAGCATCAAGAGGAAGGAGCAAATCCATGTCACTCACATTCCTGCTGGGCACGTTTCACACTGGCCTTTCCCAGCCTGCTCCTGGTATTCTCCAGGGAGACAGGGCAGGGGCTCTGGGCTGCCAGGGGGGCAGTAGTGACCCACAGGACACAAATAATCTGGCAGCAAAAAAAGAAATACCCCAGTGGTGAAAATATTTTCATGTTTTCAGCTTTTTTTTTTTGGCTTGATAAAATCCCCTGCTTTTCATACCTCCTACTATTACCCAATAATTTACCCTCTGTTACTTGGAATAAGATGTTTTTAACCTCAATAGACATTTCTAAACTGTAACTGAAGTCAGATTTCAGACTGATCTTGCTGCTGAAACTCCTGTAGGTAAAGAATGATCCCAAAGAACTCCTACCTGAGTGCTGGTCTGACACAGAGCCTGCAGGACAAAACCATCCTTCCTTACACAGACCCTCTGGGGAGCTCTGACCCTGCTGGGAGCAGAACCAGCCTGGGGAGCAGGGCTGGCAGTCCTGGGCTGAGTGGCCACCAGGATGAGGCAAGAAGGAGCCTGGCAAAGAAAAGCCACCAAAATTACATCATTGCATCCTCACACACCCTGCTGGAAGTGGCTGTGGGGGAATTATCAGGATCCCAAAGCAGCAGCTCACACAGGAACTTTCTGACTGCACTTGTCCCAGAAGATGCCAAAAGGATGCTGGTTTAGGAAGGAATTCCCAAAATCCCAGCCCTCCCTGAGATGAGAGTTTGCTATCAGAGGGTCCTGACTGCTGGCTGAAGTGAATTCCTATTTATTTCTGGACTGAGCAGTGCAATCCCTTGCTAATACAACTATATATTTAATCCAGGAAACAAACAAACGTTCCACAGCCTCTTATTTAATTAACCCTTTGTCTCATTAGTGATGCTGTTAAGGATCTCTCCCTGTGCAGGGGGTGCAGAGGCTGTCACAGGTCCTGGCTGTGTGACCTCTCCTTCAGGAGGGCTCAGCAGGACCTTCCCTCCCCACCAGCAGCTCCAGGGACAGTTCAGCCATTCCTGTCTGATTTAGGGCTGATGCTCCAACACAGCAGCACTGGATTAGTGCTACATTTCCATGCTGAGAGCAGCTTTTCCTCTGGGAATAAAGGACAATTTCAGCACAGCCTGACAAGGGCTGCAGAGCCTCAGCTGGGCTCTGGAAAGGGAAATGCCAGCAGGGAGCAGCTGACACCAAACCTACCTGGGGGGCACGGAGATGGGGAATAACTCCCTGCAGGACAGAAGTGGCCTTGGGGACAGATGTTTCCCACTGCTCCATCCCTGGGGTTTGGGATGGTGGAGCCTCCTGTGCAGTAGAACCCGGCCTGGCAGGGCCCTGAAGGAGCTGCCAGCTCTGGGCTGGCACAGAACCGACCTGCAGCACAGGGCAGAAGTGAGTCAAGGATTTAAAAGAAACTTGAGAAATGAATTAAAGATTTAAAGAAATAAGGTTTAGGATTTAGGCAGGCAATAGTGGGAACTTTGAGCTAAGGATGCAGGATTATTAAGATAAGTTACCTATTGTCAGATGGAGCTAGTTAAAGCTGAAACTGAATGTCACTCAGCTGACATTTTCTTGTTTGGAGAGGGAAATAGGGAGTAAGACAAGAAGGATGACACCTTGTAAAAGCAAAGGGACTCTGACTGCATCCAGGTTTTGGGACTAATTAAAACCAGGATAAGGAGTTGGAACATGCCTGAGGGACCAGAAAGTTTGCCAACAGGATGAAGAGTTCATCAGGAGGAAGACTCCCTGGCTTCATCCCAGAACCACTGAGCCATTTCAAAAGCCCACAGACCCAATTCCTGATTGAAAATGCACAAGCTTGAGAAGACTTTGACCTCATTTTAATACGAAGCTGGGGAGAGGCGTGGTCAGGACATACATATGTATTAGGCAGATCAAGTGCCTTTGAATATGTTTGTGGATAGAGAACCAAAGCTTTGTGAAATTTGCACCTCTTTGGTGTGCGCAGCCCCGTGTGCCCGGCACTGTCAATAAACACACCCCTTTCTAACTTCAAGCAGTTAGAGGGTTCATTTTTCCACATTTCAGAAGCAGGAGCAACTTTTGGGGAGAGCAGGAGCAGTCCCAGCATGAGGCTGGGGCTGCCTGTGGATCTTGGCAGAAAGGGAAGCAGGACACAGGTACAAAAACCCAGCCCAACAAAACTTGTGCAGGAAAAGAGACTCAGCTCCTACCTGGAGGGCAGGGAAGAGGAAGGGATGAGCCAGCAGGACAAAAGGTTCCTGCTTGGCACAACCCAACAGATCCTGGAGTTGGAGCTGCTTTTCCTGTGAATGGGAAAGACACAGAGTAAGTTGAAACGTGAGAATTGCAAACAAACACTCTATTTAATTGAAATAGCTTAGAACAGAGCTAGAGTACTGAGTTAAGGAAAAAAAAAAAAAAAAAGGGAAAGAAATCCACCCTGAACCAGTCTGGAGACTCTAATATCCTTTAGGTGACCCCAATACCCCCCATCAATAACCACCACTGCCACATTTTACTGTTCCCATCCCTACCAGAGGAATTTCCAGGAAACACTGGTTTGCTTGATGTGGATCCAGGTGGACAAAACCACCCAGGCATGCAGAGTCCATCTGGCCTTGCCAGGCCTGGCCTGGAACAGACCCTTCCAGGAGGGCACAGCTGGCACTTGGAAGCATCCCAGAGATTCAGGGCTTCACTGTAGGTTCCAGGGGGACAAGGATGCTGCGTGGCAAATTCTGTGTTCCTGGGGCAGTAGTGACCTGGAGAGAAAAGGTGGTTTTGTAAGGGTTAGGACAGGCTGGGAACAGCCTAGGGAGAATTCCCAGCCTGCACATGAGGCATTTCCTTGCCCTCTTTGTGGGAAGTGATGCCTTTTCTGTACTTAAAACAGAGGCCAGACAAAATTAAGAGAATAGAAAGCAGTTCTATTTATTGAAGGGCTTTCAGGTACATTTAGGGCAGACAAAGCCCCCCCAGGGGCTACACCCAAAATGGACAATGGGTCACAGGTTTGCACACTTCTATCAGTTTGGTCCATTTGCATATTGGGGGTTCATCTTCCAATTACAGCTTCAGGTAATGAAGTCATTTACCCCAATTCTGCTCCCCTCAGCTCACTTTTGTTTCCATCTCTCAGGGCCTGGGGCAGTGAGGTGTCCTTGATTCCCAGGCCTGGAGAGGAACTGTTGTGTCTGCCCAAAATGGGAAAGCAGCAGCTCACACTGTATATGGAGTTTAGAGTTAAACTAAACTAAAGAATTGCAGGATTACAAATAGATGAAAAATATAAAAGCTAAAATCCTGAGGCATCAGAAGGACTGATCCCAAGCCATGAGCGTGGGCCCATGCTGCAATTTGTCCCTGCTCTGACAGGTACATCCCATCAGGTGTGCCAAATGCAGCTGAGGGGCAGCAAGGTGCCCCTGGGTGGGTGCCCTCAGACCCACCTGGAGGACAATCTGTGTAGTTGGTGGAGGCAGAGGTGCAGTAGAAGCCCTCTGGGCACTCCAGGCACCGTGTCCCACTCCAGGATGGGCTGTAGGTCCCTGCAGGGCATGGCTGGGCTCTGCTGCTCCCCTCCTCACAGAAATGCCCAGGGGGGCAGGGACCTCCACTGGCCGTTGGCTTGGGAGGAAAACACCACAGTTACAGCCTAGAAACTCCTCATGTGCACAAAGATCTGATTCAGACTGTAAAGGTGAAGAGAACCAGACATTCACCATGAAATGCTGCTCTCATCCCTCGCTCCTGAAGCCTGCACAAAGCCAGTGCTGAGTCTCATCATCATCTTTAACAGCTCCTGCTGAATTTTGCCCCAGAGGAGGGCTGGCAGATGCAGCATTCTAATCAAAGTCATGAACTATTAACCTCTGGAATTTTAATCTGATGTGGCATTCCACACTGCTTTGCAGCATCAACATGCAAAGACAGAGCTACTTTTGCTTAGGCTATGAATGTGAAGCTCAAGGAAAACCAGATGTATTTTGTTACCTCTGTTCCCCTTCCACTATCAATCAACCAGATGCACCTGATGAAGGAGGTGATGTTGAAAGGGAGAGTTTAATCCAGGGCAGGAGAACTCAGGTGACCTCATGGCTCACAGTTCCACAGATATTTGATCTATTTTACACAATTTCCACCACACCACAGCTTACCCTGGGAGGTCTGGGGGAAAGGCTTCCTCCACTGCAGTAGAACCCAGCCTCACACAGCCCAGTGGGGGACATGAGCCCAGTCCCACTGCAGAAATATCCTGAAATTAAATTAATAGTATGATGCTGGCCACTCCAGACAGACAGACAATAAATTTGGGATGGGGCAATGTTCACCCTGTTTGATTCAGCTACAGCTGTTCTCCTGAGAAAAGCTGCAGAGAACAAACAGCACTTGGGTCACCTCTGAATGTGAGAGCATCCAGAGAAAGGGTGGGAAGGGAACCTCTCAAAAAACGCTTCATTGTGAGCATCCTCTGAGGTGGAAAAGTGGCAGATTTAATCTCTCTGTCCTCTGTCCTCTCCAGGAAGGCTTTGCCTACCACCTGTCCAGGCAAGCAGTTCAGGATTGCCTGCCCCAGAGCCACAGGAGCCCTAGGAATGGCTGAAATCCCAATAACCTGGATTTTCCAGTGTTTTACCTGCATCACACAGCAGGCAGTCCTGGATCCCAGTGTTCCCAGTTGAGCTGCTGTACTGGCCAGCAGGGCAGGGCAGTGGGGAGGCAGAGCCCCCAGGGCAGTAGGATCCCTGGGGGCACCTGTTCCCCACCACAGCATCCCTGGGGGTCGGGCTGGGAGCTCCTCCAGTGCAGTAGAACCCAGCCAGGCAGGGTCCTGTAACCTGGGACTGCCCAGGGAGAGCACAGAAATGCCCTGGGAGAGCAAACAGGGCCATCAGCACAGGCAGAAAAAAAAAACCAGGGCTGGAATGGGACAAAAACAGCGTTGGAATGGGGGGAAATGGGATGGGATTGGGAAAAATGGGAGGGAAAGGGGCTGGGAAGGGGGAAGATGTGGGAAAAATGGGTCAGAATGGGGGGAAAATTTGGGAGAATGGGGCGGGAATGGGGGGAAATGGGATGGGAAAAATGGGAGAGAAAGGGACTGGGATGGGTGAAAAATTGGGGAAAATGGGGCAGGAATGGAGGGAAATGGGATGGGATTGGGGAAAATGGGAGACAAAGGGGCTGGGAGGGATGAAAAAGTGGGAAAAATGGGGGAAAACAGGCTGGAATGGGGGAAAATTGGACTGGAATTGGGAAAACCAGGAGAAAAATAGCTAGGAGGGGGGAAAACTGGGAAAAATGGGAGCTGGAATGGGGGAAAATGGGGCTGGAATGGAGGAAAAGGGGGCTGGGATTGGGAAATCAGGGATATACAAGAACTCTCCTGAACAGCAGCTCCCATCCCCTCCCCTCAGTGTTGACCCCCCCCAAGCTGCTTTGCACCAGCAAAGACATTTCAGGGGACAAAACACCCTCTGTGAGCCTCCAGGACACTCAGTAGCCACTGTGCCCGTGCTGAGAGGGGCTCCTGTGCCTCACCTGCCTCACAGGGGCTGCACTGGGACCTCAGGCTGCTGCCAGGCTGGGGGTTGTAAGTCCCTTTAGGACATGGGAACTGAGCTGCAGAGGCAGTGCCTGCAGGGCAGTAGTGGCCAGGGGGACATTCATTCTCCAAAATGGAAGAGGAATTCTTGGGGCAGAAGAACCTGGGCCAAAGAGAGAATTTAAAAAGTGAGGATTTTGGCTTCTGGGTGGGATTGACCAGAAAAGAGACCTAATTGTGCATATCACTGCATCCTGAGTTGATTCCTCAGATGCCAAATTGATGGCATAATTGCAAAAGCCACAGAGACATAATTTTCTTAACTTGAAGCACAACACGCCCAGGCTGTGATTCATCAACTTGTAAAAGTTAATCAAGTTCAAATCCAGGCAGTAATTGGAGATAAATCCCCCAAGGAAAAGCCAGGCTCAGCATCAGGTGATTTTCAGGATCCTCTTCCCCTCCAGCAGGCTGGTGCCAGCCTGTTGCCAAGGGAACCAGTTTTTGCTCCAGACATGGAATAAGCTGATGGTGCCAATGGTTTCTGTGCTCTGAACAGCCTAAATTCCCTTTCAGTGGGGCTGTACGTGGGGTTGAGGTTTTTCCTGGTCCCATAATCACTGTGTGGTGGTGTGAAACAGCTCAGCAGCTGCTCTGCTGCCTCACAGCACTTCCTCAAGTGCTTTCCAGGGTAAAATAACTCATTTTCCTCACACACATACTGCTCCAGGATGCCTGGATAAACAATTATTTCCAGCAGTGCCTGAGTTCCTCGTGTCTCACCCTTCAGGACAGGGCAGGCAGCTGGTTTGGCTCAGTGAAGGGTTATAGGATCCTGCTGGACAAGCAATGGGAAGAGCTGTGCCCTGGGGACAGAAATACCCTGGAAAAGAAACAGAAGATCAGAATCAGCAGAGTTTGGAGAGTCAAAGACAAACCAGACATTTCAGTGTGACTTTAACTCACCCTGGGGGCACGGCTGTGGCTCCTCACCAGAGACACAGAAGTGACCCTCTGGGCAAGCCTGGCACTGCTGTCCATAGGAGTGGGGCAGGTGGGAGCCAGGGGGACAAGGGACAGGGCCCCTGGAGCCCTGGGGACAGAAGTGACCCACTGGGCACGGAGCTCCTGAGAGGCCATCGCTGGGTGTGGGGCTCTGGGCACGGCTGGCACAGTAGAACCTGCAGCCAGGACACACCTCTGCATTTCAAACAGGTAGGAACCCCTGGGAGACCATCCCTGCTCAGTGCAGGGCATGGGAATGGGGCTGTTGTGTTACTCACCCCGGGCTGCACTGCCCCGAGGGTGCCCTCTGGCCAGAGCCATTGCAGAAATGTCCCCCAGGACAGGGCTGGCATTCCTGCACACTGCTCCTGCCCTCCTGGCCTGACCACGTGCCAGGAGGGCACTGCAGAGGCACTGGGGCACCTGGCAAGGTTGGTCACAGCAGGGTGAGGGAATGGCTCCTAGGATTTCTAAGGATGAAGGAAAATGCTGCTCCAAAGCTCCCCTACCTGCAGGACAGTAGTGACCAGCAGGACAGGGCAGCCCTGACTCCCCATCCTGGGGGTTTCTCACTCGGGCACCACTTTTGCACCAAAACCCATCAGCACAATCTCCTAGGAAAACAGAATAATGGGAAAAAGAAAACCACATAAATACAGATTTCAGATACAGCCCTTTGCCACCTAGGAATCCCTGGTGGGATGGTCAGCAACATCAGGACCATCAGAGGAGCTGCTGTAGCTGCCAGGAGGGCAGGGCTGGTGCAGGTGACAGAGACAGAGAGAGAAACCTTTCACTGCCTGGGCACTGCCTCCACATTCCAATAAATATCCCACACCCCAATAAATATCCCACATCCCAATAAATATTCCACATCTCAAGAAATATCCCACATCCCAATAAATATCCCACATCCCAATAAATATCACAGCACACATTTCCCTTCAGAATCCTGTTCAACACATCCTTAAGAGAAGCCTGAAATATCAAGAATTCTCTCTAAGTGCTTTGCTGAATTAGGGCCTTTCAGGACAAGGATCAGTGAAAAAACACCAGTTGTGGAAAAAAGGGATCTTGGAAAAAAAATGAAAAGATGTCATTGCTGGGTATTTTGCCCTCTGTTTTACTGTTAAACTTAATCACATGTACATCAGTTATATTGAAGGATTAGTTCTTTGGGAACCAGGCTAAAAACCCAAACTAATTCTAAATAAAATGCCAGTCAAATTTGACACTGGAAAACTCCACACTGGATTTTTTTAAAGAAGTATCACACATAGAATTCCAGTTTTTGCAGTCCTTCTCTCAATACTTGCTTAGAAAAAATGAGGATTTTTTTCTTCCTCAAGAAGCTCTAGACAAGTAAAATGGGACATTTCACCTCAGTTGAGAACCCTGGAGCCCAGCTCCAACCCCTGCAGTAATTATCAGCCACTGATTATCTCAGAAGAGCATCACTGTACCTGTTGGGGCAGCAAGGCCTGGGAATGCACAGTATTTTCCTGCTGGGCACCTTTGACATTCCTGGAGAGATTTCAGTTTTTGCCTCGGTCCAAAGGTCCCTGCAGGGCAGCTGTGCTGAGAGCTCCTGCTGGTCCCTGCTGGGCAGTAAAAGCCTTGTGGGCAGGGGTAGAGGGTGACATCAATGAGTGGCCCTTGCTGGCTGTCACAGTAAAAACCTGCAGGGACAGAGGGGAGAGTTGAATCAGACACAGAGAAGCTGCTCATTAGGGAAGAGCAGCTTCTCCAGACACACAGAAGTCTCACTGGCCACTCACAGAATAAACCTGCTGCTGGCCTTAGATAACTATTGATCTGACCCTCTGCTGCTGCACAAACACACTGCACTCTTAACAGGAAATTTAACTCCCAGTGGTCTCCAAAAAAACAGGACAAATCTTTCAGGTGACACAGGAAAATACTTAAAGAGCCAACATTGATCTCTCTGTTTCCCTTCAGTCACTGAACCCTTCAAGTAAAGTTTTCCCACCAAACATCAGAGTATTTCCCTGTCAGTGTTCAAATTGCTCAGAATACACAGATGTTGCTGCTTCTGCTCTCACATCTGAGCTACTTTAACCTTTAATGGCCTTCTCAGAGAGAGACAGAAAATGTTCTGCTCCAGTACAGAGAAGAAACCAGGTGGGCAATAGGTCTTTGATCATAGGAAGGCTCAAAAGACAACAACAAGCTGGCTTCTCTTGTCTGAGGGAAGCACAGAACAACATTTGTGTATTCTGAGACACAGCTCCTATTTTCTGGATGTGCGGCACCTCTGGCTCCAGTCAGATCTCCCAGCAGGGAAATGGCTTTTCCACTCCACACAGTGACTCACAGAGAGACATTCATTTTGAATTTGTCAACCACAGTCCTTTGAGCACATCCCCAGGGCCTGTGACAGCTTGCAGGGTTCTTTATTCCATTCTTACCTTCCAGGCACTCCCCAGTGGGGGCACTGAGCCCAGGTTCCTCACAGTAGAAGCCAGAGGGGCAAGGCTGGCACTCAGAAAGTGCTCTCCTCCCTGGCAGGCTGGAGAAGGTGCCTGCTGGGCAGGACTGGGGAGCTGCTGATGCTGCAGCTGGGAGAGGGGAAGAGGGACAGAAATGAAAAACAAAAGAATAAGTGACATGGCTGCACTCAGGGGCTGGATGAACACAAGACAGCAGCAGGGAAGTCTTATTTTCTGCTCATAGATCCAACAGTGCTGCATGGGAGGGGACAGAAATTATTGGCTTCATTTTACCCACGGGTGAAGCCAATTAAAGTTCAGACACTGAGATAAAGATGTCACCTCCCACTCTGAAAGGAAGGGGAAGAATTAGGGGAATAATCTGGGGCTTTGGCACCATGGTCAGACCCCAGCCAGTTGGCTGCCACACCCTGCCAGTGTTTCAGGCATTCTGTGCCATGAAATCTTCAGTGCTGGATACCCACTGCAGAAAGAGCCCACGGGGCAGACGTTCCCAGTCACACCATCCGTGGGTGTAGGGCCAGCAGCTCCCCCTGCACAGTAAAACCCAGCACCACATTCCCCACTGGGCACAGGCAGCCCTGCAAGACAGAAAGGATGGTGGCATTCAGAGCACTGGGACACAGGGGGAAAAGCAGGGAAAACAACAGCTCACAGCCTCCCTCTCTGGGAGACACCACAAGTGCCTTGCAGGCACTGCTGCATCTCCATGGAAATAGCAGCAATATCCCCTCAAAACTCCTGCTCCCCACAGACACCAACCTGAGGCATTGCAGAAGAGCCCTGGGGGGCAAGGAAGGGGCTCTGGGCTTCCCTGGGGACAGTAAAAGCCAGCTGTGCACTTGCCCCCAGTGGCAGTGGCTGGGCACAGGCAGTTGGCACTGGTGTAGTTGTCCAGGTCAAAGGGCTGTGAGGTCCAGGCTGCTGAGATGCAAAACCAGCCTGGGAACAGGAAACGGGACTGAGAAGCTCTGGCAATAGCAGAGCCCCAAAAACCATCACAAATAAACCAGAAATGGCTTTGGGTGGGATGTGGGCACAGCACAGAGTGTGGGACAGGTTCATAGCATCAGCTTAACACCGCCAGGCCATAATTTCCCATGCAATAGTACATGCACTTTAAGACTATAAATACCACATTAACAAAGGGATTTGCAACCTAAATTTCAGTACTTTTGCTTTATGGTCACAGGGCTCAGCTGTGTGAGCAGGCTCAGAAGGCAGAGACTGCTCATGGGTACCAGACACATCATGGGGCCCACCTGACCAGCAGAGGTGTGTTCAATCCTACTAAATACCTACAGTTCAGCAAGAAATTCCAGCAAACAGACTGGCAGGGCTGTGGTAGAAGCTGCAGGGTGAAAGCATCACCCTCCCAAACAGCCTGTCCCCAGTGCCACCCCCAGCAGCCCCACGCTCACCTGGGTCACACGTGCCTGAGGAAGCTGTCAGCCCCTCCTTCCCACAGTAGTGCCCAGGTGGGCAGGGCAGGCAGCTGTCCAAGCTCTGGGTCAGGGGGTCAGGGTTGTAGTAACCCCTGGGACAGGGAAACTCAGTGGCAAACCTGGTGCCTGAGGAATACAGAGAGCAGGAATCTTTCATGGACTGGAAACACGATCCTGGCTCTGAATCTTTCTGCATCACTTCATGTCATCCTTGCCAGTTTAACCCATTGCTGATCCCCACAGCCCTTCATGGCCAAAATTGTGTTTGGGTCCTGTTTAATTTGTGGAGCTGTTGAGCAACAGCCTTATCTACAGCCTAAAATATTAGTTTGGGGTGTTTTTCTGTGAAGAACCAGGCTGACACTTAAGCTTGTCAAAAAATACACTTTAAAAAAAGGCACTTAAGCATGTCAAAAAATATTTTTGGAGGTATTTTTCTATGAAGAACCAAGCTAACACTTAAACATTTTGTTCACAAAGACAATTTATTGGCTTTAAGGAGGATGTTTTAACCTGGCCACAGGTTTGCCTGGTTCTCTGGGCCCATCTCACCTTTGGGGCAGTAAAATCCAGCTGGGCAGGGGTTTGTGCTGTAGCTGGTGGTGTTTTCTGGGCAGAAGTAGCCTGCAGCACAGGGGGAGCAGGCAGCTTGTCTGGAGAGGTTGTTGTAGGTCCCTGCAAGGCAGGGCAGAGGAGAGCTGGTCCCTTCTGGGCAGAAGTGGCTCACAGGGCAAGGGCCTCCTTTCTCCCACACACCTGGGGCACAGACAGGAGAGGCAGAGGGTTGGAATCTCCAATGGAAATGGTTATTCCTGAGACACAATAGAATTCCAGGGACTGTGCCCATTACAGCAGACACCCGTGGCTGCCCCAGGACTCAGTGCAGGTATTTTCTTTGATAACACTGGCACATATGGCACAAACAACTCAAACAAAATTCACAGAGCCATTTGGATGAGTGATAGGAGGCAGGGGCAGGAATACTGGCAGAAAAGGTGGCATTTTTTTAAAGGATTCTGTTGCCAAAAGCCAGGTCACTCAGTGCCACTCACCAAGTGGTGATGGTGAGGATGCCCCAGGCTGGCAAAAGTACCCAGGTGAGCAGGGCCCTGAGGGGGCTGTGAGGCCAGGGGAGCCACAGAAGTGGCCAGGGGGACACTCTGTGCAGCTGGAATCCTTCCAGTTGTGGAACCTGAGAGGGAAGAAGCAGAGTTTCAGCTGGCAAGTGGGAAAGCTCAGCATGATGCCTTGGGTTTTAACTTTCATATTTCCCAAACCCTGCAGTGCTCAGGGTGTGACTCTGCAGGGTTTTGGAGCCTGGGAGCTGCTGCTCTCTCATGTTCACATTGACATAACAAAGCCTCTCCCAGCTGCTCTCCAAGGACACCCAGACTGTCCTGGGCCCAAAATGTGCAACCCAACATCTTGAGAAGGGGGGGTGAGCTTGGGGAAATGGCATCATTAGCTAAAGTTTGAATTGGGGAATTGATGCTGATCTGCAAATGGAGCAAAGCCATAAAGGTGTGAAGGACTCGTGACTCGGGGCCCATCTTGGGCTCCATTGTGAGAGCAGCCTCTGGCTCCCCAGGCTGGGCCTTTGAAGGCCTTTCCAATCAATCCCCACCTTTATTCCCTCTCTCCTGCCTGGGCTCTGTTTCCAGGGAGCCACTGCAGGCATCAAGCAGGGGGGGGTTACTGAGGCTTCAGCTCTGGCAAAGTGAAAGCAACCACAAAACTTTTCTGACCAATGCAAGAACACCTCTAATGAGCCTCACTGAGCTGCACCTCATTGCTTAGGGGACTGAGGGACAAACAGAAAAGAAAAGAAAATAAAAGAATTAGCATCAGCAGATCCACAGAGCTTTACCTGTCTGAGTAAGTGCCCACAGGGCATGGCTGGGGGATACTGGTGCCAGCTGGGCAGAAGTGTCCAGGTGGGCAGGGGCCCCCACTGCTTGTGTTTGTGGCTCCACTGGGGTTTGGGACACTTGCTCCTGCATGAGGAAGATAAAACAAAAGTATTCTGGATGGTTTGGGTTGTTTCTCATAGGCCAGTTTGCTCCCCATGCCCAAAGAAGCATTTCCATAGGTGAAAAAATAGAGGAGCTGATTGTAGCTCATGACAACAAAGCCAGAAATCCATGGTGGAGTGGAATAAATAACAGCAAGGACCATAAGGACCACAGCTCTCCACCTTTTCTCTCCTTCTCTGAATCCTAAATTCTGTACCTGCTGTGCAGAAGAATCCTGGCCAGCAGGGACCACTGGGAGAGGATAATCCCCATTCTCCACAGAACATTCCTGGAAGGGAGGGGAAAGAGAATAAGTAAACTGGGAGAAAAAATAATAAAACAAGAAAACAACCAAACTAGGGGAGCTGCTGTGCTGCAGGTACTGTTGGGAAGGCAAAGAGGAAGATTTTGAGAGAGCAAACATCTCATCAACAGCACAACTGGGACAAAAGCACATCATTCAGCTCATACTCCCTGGGAAACCCTGAGTGTGAACCAAACCCTTCTACAGAGCCTCCAGAAACCTGTGGGGACACCACCAGTGGGACCAGGATCCTGTTTTGACTGAGGATTTTTATGTTTGCATTTCCTGGAGGCCAAAGCACATCAGAGGATCGGGAAGAGAGAGATGCTGAGAGATCATCACCCTCTTAGGCAGGTCCCAAGAGAGCATTCCCTCACCTGCAGGGCACTGCTGGCACCTCTCAGCACGGCTCAGGCCATAGGAGGGGTTGTAAGTCCCAGGAGGACAAGGATAAAAACTGATCCCAGTTTTCTGAGGGCAGTAGAACCCAGGAGGGCAGCGGCGCCTGAGCCCTTTGGAACAGTGAAACCCAGCAGGACAAGGAAGGCATTTGTCTTGACCTGGAAGGGAAAAATAGGAATTAAAAGGAAGCATGGAATGAAATTGAAGGAAAATACCACGTGCACAACTTCCCCCTGCCTGGTTTTGCACTTAAAAACAGAACTTGAAATAAAGCTATGTTTTTAGGTCCTCCCCAGTAACTGGCCTCAAATACGGATTTCTCCTAGGGGCATTTGGCTCAGCAAACACCAGCCCGAGTCACCTCCACGTGTCCCCATTAGGTGGCAGGCAGAACAGAGGGAAAGCTGGAAACTGCTGCCAGCCCTCCGTGCACCGAGTGTCACTGCCACAAACCTAAAAACACAACAGCTGCTGCAGGGCCAAATGCATTCCTCATGTGACACTGGGGGAAAAAACACCCAACCACCCCTGCTCGAGCTCTTTCTCTATCCCACTCCTCCAAAACATTGAACATTCCCAGTGGCAAGCAGCTCTCAGGACCTTCTTGAATACAGACAAAAACTGTGAGCAGTGTTGTCATCTCCTCTGAGTCACGTTGGAGTTGCAAAGGTGCAGCTCCTGCCCTGTGGCATTGCTGCAGCTCCTGACCTGTTGCATTTCTGCAGCTCCTGACCTGCTGCATTACTGCAATCCTGACTTGTGGCATTACTGCAGCTCCTGACCTGCGGCATTGCTGCAGCTCCTGACCTGTGGCGTTACTGCAGCTCCTGACCTGTGGCATTGCTGCAGTTCCTGGCCTGTTGCATTGCTGCAGCTCCTGACCCGTGGCATTGCTGCAGCTCCTGACCTGTGGCATTGCTGCAGCTCCTGACCTGTGGCATTGCTGTAGTTCCTGGCCTGTTGCATTGCTGCAGCTCCTGACCTGTGGCATTGCTGCAGCTCCTGACCCGTGGCATTGCTGCAGCTCCTGACCTGTGGCATTGCTGCAATCCTGACCTGTGGCATTGCTGCAGCTCCTGACCTGTGGCATTGCTGTATTCCCCACTGGGGCAGGGGGAAGGTGCTGCTGAGCCTGCAGGGCAGAAATGTCCTCGAGGGCAGAGATCTCCAGTAACACCATCCTCTGGCTTTGCAGTCTTTGTCCTTCCCATGCAGTAATAGCCTTCAAACAGAGAACGTTGAGTTCTTCTCCCAAGTCAAAACCAACTTCTAAGAATTGCACAAGTTCTGCCTTTTTCTCACCTTGTGCACAAAGTCCCCCAGGAGCATCCAGGCCAGACACGTTGCAGAAAAACCCAGGGGCACAGGGCAGGCACCAAGTGACATCCTGGGCTCCTCTCTGGCCATTCCAGGTGCCAGCAGGACATGGCATCTCTTTGGGGTGCCTGGTGCCAGCTGGGCAATAATGTCCTCGTGGGCAAAGATCTCCAAATGGAAGCCCCACCTGAAGGCAGGGAATTGAAATTAAATTTATTATGGTTTATGAAAGCTTTGGTAGAGCCAGAGGGTCCTGAGCAACACAAGAATTCATCACTCACGGGTGAGGAGGTGCTGGAGCCTTGACTGCAGTAATGGCCTGGCTGGCAGTGTCCCTCTGGTTCAGGCAGCCCAGCCCTGCTGCAGAACATCCCAGCAGGGCAGGGCTTGCAGGAACCTGCCCTCTCCACATCTGAGTAGGTTCCCTGCACAGAGAGAGCCACTGAGTGCCCCTGCCGAGGGAGGGGAAGCCTCCTGAAAATCACTGCTTGGAAATCAAATCTGTATTTAACTTTTACCTCCAGACATGGGAGAGGCAGTGAGCTGCCAGCCAGGCAGAAATACCCTTTGGGACAGTCCTGGGGGGCAGCCAGGCCTGGTTCACTGCAGAAAGTGCCCTCAGGGCAGTCCCTGCAGAGAGACTGAGCATGGCCCTGAAAGAGAGCACAGAGCCTGGCAGGGGTGGGGTATTGCTGTGTATCATGAGAATAAAAAACTTTGCACGTTCTACCAATTCCCAGTGCTTCCCTGCTGCAAAATAAACACTGAAGGGAATGACCTGCAGCCCAAAAGCAAAAAAATTTGGCGTACCTGCACCCCTAAAGCATTGGCAGGCACAGCCCTGATGAAACACAAGTGAGGGACATGCACAAGTTAATTCACCCTTGCCAGGCCAAAGACTCTGCAGCCTTTCCAAATTTGTACTGTGCAAGAAAAATTAATAAAAACAGCAAAATGAGGTGTAGGCAACAGCCCTGGACTGATGGACCTGGTGTTTTCACCCAAAGGCTTTTGGCTCTTCTTCTGTTGCAAAGTAAAAACAAAGCAGGTGGTGATTACCCAAATTAGCATAAACCCCCCAACCCCTCTTTTTTCAAGCTGACCACTTACAAACAGCTCAGGAACTTCTACTCACACAATTTTACAGTTTCCAAGGGTTCTGCTGACCCCCCAGGCTGGAACCCTGAGGTACTCACAGGCTGGAAGGTGCCGAGGGGACACGGCTCTGGTTTGAAAGCTCCTGCTAAGGAATAATGTCCCTCCATCACCACGTGCTGCAGAGCACTTTTGGCCCCTCCTGTGCAGAAGTAACCAGGTTCACAAGGTCCTGAGGGGGCTTGGTTGTTTGTCCCATCACAATACAAACTAAATTGGTGGGGAAAAAAAAAAAAAACAAAACCTTGGATAGCAATAATGACTTTTTTTTCCCCACTGGATAGCACAGCACTATAAAGTCCCTGGATACAATAAAATCCCTGGAATTTTAGAGACCTGGTTCCTATTTGCTTCCAGAGCTGGAGGACACTCACCCAGGTGGGCAATCCAAGCACCCCTGGAGGCTCCTTAGCCCACTGATGTTGCTGAAAGTCCCTGGGGGACAGGGGATGGGGAGGCCAGAGCCAGGTGGGCAGTAGGACCCAGCAGGACACACAGCTCCTGTCACACCATCAGTGGGCCACTGAAAATGGGAAAAGGATCATTAAAAAGGGGGAGAAAATGAGGTTAAAATACTTAAGGCATTAAACTGAAGTGAAGAATAAATAAAAAATATCAGGGGTGTGCTCTTGTGCAGAGAACAGACAACACTGACTTAAGGAAATTCAAAGAGAGTAAGTAGGGATGAAATTTTTTGCTGATTCACACCCACTGGACTTTTTACCTGGTGACCTATAAGTTAAGAGGGTGTCAGTATTGAGAGCAGAAAAATATGACAGGGCCACACTCCTTTTTAGGGTCCTCATGCCATAAACTTGAGCTTGAGCAGCACAAAATTATGACTCTTCAAGTCGCTGGCTTAAAATAAGGCTCCACAGTGGGGAAATAAAACAACACAGTGGAGCACAATTAGAAAAGGAGGAGCAAAACTCATCAGTGGGACTTACTGGAGTCAGAGCCCTGCCCTGGCAGTAAAATCCAGCCTCACAAGGCCCACTGGGGCCAGTCTGTCCTGGGGCAGCACAGTAGAAACCCCGAGCACAGGGGCTGCACCCCGAGGGTCCGGACAGCCCCTGCCTGTTCCCAAATGTCCCCTCTGGGCAGGGCTCAGGCTTGGAGCTGCCTTCAGCACAGTAAAAACCCTGCAAAACAAGGGCAGATTGATACATTTAAGGCTTTTCTATTAAATAAACCCCTCAGAGCAGCTTCTTCCATGAAACCAAGGAAAACCACTCACTGCTGGGCAGGGCTTGGGCTCTGTCAGGCCAGGGGAATCACAGAAGTGCCCGGCTGGGCTTGGCTTGCAAACCCCTTCTCCCCCCGTGCTGGAGTTATCCCAGAAGCTGCCTGGCATGCAGGGGAAGGAGAAGGGGAATCCAGTTCCTGGAGGGCACAGGTAGCCAGCTGGGCAATCCCCTGTCTGGGAACAAAGCACACACTCAGGCTTGGCTGCCTTCTGTTTAGAGGGGAGGAATTGCAGCTTCGCCTGCAATTTTAATTATCTGGTGTTTCTTCATTGCAAGGAAATGGGTGAGGAAAGAAGGGAAAAAAGGGAATTTACACTCTTACCAGTGAAATTTTGACTCTGTGGGATGATTGTTGTAGGCAAGAAGGTTTTAGGGTAAAATCTTGGCATTGGGATAAGCCCTACAATTTTGCCTGTAGAGTTGTGAGGAAAATGCTCTTCCACACTTGGAGAAAACTGTAACTGGGACAGAGTTAGAACCTTATTCTTCAATAAAACCATGGATTCATCCATGTGGAAGAGGATCCATCTGCATTTGTTTTACTCTTAATAGCAGCTGTTTGTTTTTTGGTTTTTTATAACGCTATTAATATTTGACAAATTAATTCTTCTCTGAGACAAAACAGTCACAATGAAAAACCCCAAAACTCTTTAGATGAGGAGCAGCAGCAACTCCTCACCTTCGAACTCTATTTCCTAGCCTGCATAGACACGAAGAAGGCAAAATAAAGACAGAAAACCCACACAAAGAACAAAGTTGGCTCCATTAGCAGATGCAGCCTGGGGTAAAACTTCTGGGGTAAAAATTTAGGAGAAGCTGGTCTGTACTTACAGGGTGAGGAATTCCTGAAGGCTTCATCCCATTTGTGTAGCAGAACTTCCCTGCAGGGCAGGGTGAGCACCCAGCAGCACTGCTCAGCCCCCTCTGCTCACCATAGGTGCCATTGGGGCAAGGCTGAGCCTGGAAATGAAATGGACACCCTAAAATGAGTCCGGCAGCCCACAAGGCCAAGGTTCAGCAGTTAAAGCTGTGAAAACAATTCAGGATAATTGTGCACAGCTTCTCAGAAAGTGTTATTCTGATATTATTATTATATTATTAATGGTTTTATGTAGGCAAATACTGCTAAGATCCGTGAAAACACATAGAGTGCAGCAATTAGTACAAAAAAAAAAAGTTATTAGGAAAGCTTTTTCTATAGCAATGATCCTAGTCAGAGAGAATGGTGAATCCCCAGGACAGAGTCACTCACAGCACGTCCCTGGGGACAGAAGTGTCCCTGTGGGCAGGCATTGGCAGTGGCATCTGGGACATCTGCCTGCCCCCCCGGGCACAGGAGCCCTGCTGGGCACACCATGGCCAGCAGCATCACCTCCAGGCTGGTGTTTGCACTGGCACAGAAGTGCCCAACTCTGCAGGGCAAGCAGGAGGCTGAGCCCGGCTCCTGAAATGGGAAAGGATCCTGCTGTCACTGCTGGGGCACAGAACAGCCCCCCTGCACCTGTGGCAAGCCCCAAAGCCAAGGGTGGGAGTGCAGACAGTTTTATAAAACGTTCCCTGTTGTGCTCAGGAATGCCACAGACAACAAAACCCCTCCCATGTCCAAACTGCCCCCAAGCTCTGACAGCAATCAGGGTGAAATTTAGAGACCCCACCCTGCAAAAAGGGAGTCTGTGCTCCACAGATCAGCCTTGTCATGCCTGTGAATTATCCTCACAAACTTAGAACAGGGAATCCAACACCATCTGCCAGCAGGAGCAGGGGAAATACAGAAATATTCCCTCATCTTTCCTCATTACATCCAACTCCAAGTCCAAACTAGGATTAATCTGGGTCTATTTGTCACATAGAAAACTCCATTTGTAATTCATCTCCTCCCCAGCCTCAGTGGAGGGTTTCAGTGGAAGCTCTCAAATTAGTGCAGGGATAAAAACTGGTCAGAAGAAAGGTACTGGGGTCCTTGAACAAGAGTTTGTCACTAACAGGGAAGCATGGCAATTATCAATTATCAACCATTAATTACAGGTTGGGGGCAGATAAATACAAATCAAACCTGGGCACCTGTTTGTGGGAATAGTTGTGCCATCACTGTCCCCTTTTGTGACTCCACTCTGCTGCTTTCCCTCCCTGAGCCACCTGAGAACTTAATCCCAGTGCCATCCAACACTTCCTTTTGAGCAGGAAGGAAACAGAGCTGTCTGCTCCCTTCCAGGGACAAATGTGCCACCAAAACCTGAGATTTCCACTCAGCAGGCACCGGACAGGTGAACTGGGGTGGCTTTTGGGGTGGGAACAATAGCAGCAACAGGATTGCACCACTGGGAGATCCTTTTGGCATTGTGTCTGGAGCAGCTCCAAACCTGCTGTAGGAACATTCCCAATCTCTGGAATAGCAGTTTAACTCCTTGTAGGCCAGCACAAGTGGCCAGGGGTATTTAAAGCTCTGCATACAACCACCCCAAATTCCCAGACTCAGCGTGGAAGGAGGTGGGCTCATCCCAGCGCCTCCCTAGTGGCACTCGCAGCCTCAGCCTCCCCTGGGAGCTCCCCTTCCTGCCAAAATCCAGGCTTGTGCTGAAGGGAAGACAGGATGAAAGTATTGCTACGTACTGAGAAGTTGCCAGCCCCACAAGGCTGAGGTGTGACAGTGCCCAGCTCAGGGCAGTGGTGTCCCCCAGGACAGGGGGTGCAGTCTGCAGCCGCCTCCGCTCCGGGGGCCGAGCGAAAGGATCCTCTGAGGAGAAAACACAACGCAAGGGGACTCCCAGACAGCAGCCAAGCAAAAAAAAAGGCAATGCAGTGCTCCTCTAGCCTGAATTCCTGGTGTTTTGGTTAGAGGAAATGTGCTGTTTCCACAGCAAAACCCACCCAATTCAGACAAAACTTACCTGGGCCACATGCGAGGTGAAAGGCACTTCTAACACCCCAAGTGCAGAAAAGTAATAATTAAAACCAGAAGAGCCCTGAAATGCCATAAAGAGGCATTTTCCCTTGTACCTGCACAGCCCCACAGCGTTGTCCCACACTTACACTGGGCACAGCACTGGTTTGGAGGTGCCAGGGGGGCAGAAGGCTCCAGCAGGGCAGGCAGAGCAATCCTCCACCCCAGCCCTGCCCAGCCTGGTGCTGTAGGTTCCTGCAGGGCAGGGGAACTGCTTGCTCCTCCAGCTGCCTTTCCAAGAAAAAAAGCAGAAAACCACCCCAAATCTTAATACAGCTTCAAACACAGGAGGCAGGAAGGGTTTTTGTGGCTATTAATTTTTTTACAAGGTTTACTCGTAAATTCATATTAAAAAAATCAGTGCTCACAGCTCTGATAACAACAAAAAATCAGCTTTTAGCAGCAACTGCAGAATCTTTGCAGGAAGATTCAAATTTAGAATGGTTGCTTGTACCAGGTGCTTGATTGGGCATTCTAACTCTTTGCAAATTAAGTGAGGGGGGAAAAAAGATCTACTGGGACAAACATGCTCTGTTCAAACAGCATGAAATAATGACTATACAGAAGGGACAGTTTGCTATCTATGGTGCAAAAAATACACTGATAAAGCCAGTGTGTGGCTTTATCAGTGTTCACAAAGCCAAAAATTAATTAAACCTCCTTGATTCCCATGAGAAGCTCCTACCTTGAGGGCAGTAGTGCCCTGAGCTGCATCTCCCAGTGGGGGCACGGGCTCCTCCCACACAAAACCAGCCCGCAGGGCACGGAGAGCACTCCTGGGCTGAGGCCAGGCTGGTCCTGTTGCTCCAGGTGCCCGGGGCACACCTGAGCTGGGCTGGGTGCCTGGTGCCAGGGGGGCAGTAGTGACCAACTGGGCATGGGATGGGAGGCTTCTGCTGTCCCCCTGTTCCTGGCAAAACACCAAGAGAAATTTAAGAGCAGCAAAGGGCAGCGTGTTGGCTTCACACCACCCAATTCCCAGAGTTTTCAGCTCTTTGTGAGTAACCTCGAGTTAAATCTCCCCCTCATTTTGTGCCTTTTCTCTATTTTAAGTGGGATAACACTAATTATTTCCTCTGCTGACGAGAGGCTCTGCCACAGAGGTGGTTTCTAAAGCAATTATTCACCAACTTCAGTGTCCTACCTGGTGCCCCTGCCCAAAGTTGGCATGGAGATGGAGCTGAAGAGGCTACAAATATGCCAGAGGCTGTAAAAACTCCCTGCCTCGAGGTCAGGAAGTTAAAACAGCCACCAGGAATGACACAAAGAGAAAATTCAGAGCAAAATTACCTCTTCCAGCAGGCACAGAGGGTATCAAAGGGAAATTTGATTCCCATTTCCCATCACTGTGATACCTCATTTCTGGTGAGCTCTGGGATAGTGGTGACCAAAGAATTCAGCTCATTTTTGTGCTAAAGCCACCTACCTCTGGCACAGACAAACCCTGCAGGGCAGGGCTCACACTGGGACTTGTCAAAGAGGTTGAAGTGTTTGCCAACAGTTCCTGGAGGACAAGCATTGCTGGGGGCATGGGGGCTGGCTGAGCCTGTGGGGCACACGTACCTGAGAACACAGAAAAGCACCTGGGACAGGGGGTTTGGATGCCAGGGGGGGCAAATTCTGTGCCCTACAAAAATGTTGGGGTGAAGGAGCTGAATAAAAGCTGACAGCAACACAGCTGAGCACCAATAATGCAGAATTAAAATGAAACTCTGAATGGGCTGGCTGAGTGAGGCATTTTATACCAGAAGGGGGTTGTTCAGCCAGGTCATGTTGTTCACAGCTATGGGATGTGTGGCCTGGCTTCATTCTTGGCTGGTTTTACCTATTTTGTGGAGCCTTCCACCAGGACAGTCTGTGTCACACTGATTTACCAGAAAATGCAATGAAACCTTGGCACAGGGGATGAAGCCACCTGCACCTGAGGGGGGATTTCTGAAATCTCTGCCAAATATTCTACTCTCAGGGGCTCTTTTAGCTGTTCTTGCAGGTGGCTCTAATTCCCTTCACTCCATTCCATCAGCTGGGAATGGGGAGGAATCTTCCCCACATTTCTGAGGGCTGAAGCTGCTGTGGGTTCCTGGGGGCTGGGTTGTCCTGGGGGGTTTGAGAATTCCTCTGCTGGCAGGAGAGAACAACCCTTGGAGGCAGCAGCAGCACAAAAGTGCCCATCAGGATTTCAGGGAGGAAAAGAGGGGGACAAAACCATTCCCTTTGTGAGCAGACCCATCAGCAAGGCCTGAGGGAGCTTTTGGAGGCCACCACCCCAAAAAAAACCAGCTCTGAGGGCTGCAAAAATATTCGTGGTGCGAGGAGACAGCAGCACCTCCCTGCTGTGTGAGCTGAGGGAAAGGCGAGCAGGAAAAAGCAGAAAAAACTCCACAAAGCAAAAGCTGTGGAGGTGAAATTCATGCACAGACATAAAGTGGGCAGAAAATAACTCAGGCTTACCCTGCTGAGCAGTCTGTGTCAGGCTGGGCCAGGCCAGCCTGGGTGCAAGCCCTGCCTGCTGGGCAGGCTCTGCAGTCAGCAGCCTCATCCTGTCCTGGCAGAGGGTTGTGTGTGCCTGGCTGGCAGGGCACTGGGAAAGTGGCTCCAGCAGGGCAGAAATACCCAGCAGGGCACTTCAAACACGAGCCAGCCCCTAAGGAGAGAGATATTTAAGGTTAGAAAGGGATTATGACCTGCTGAGGCCAGAGGGTGCTACAAAATGTTTCACCTCTGCTTCCAGCTGCAGCAAGGAAAGTTGATGGAGGTTCATCCACACCAGGAATAAAGTTCCTCCAAAGCCAGGAGGTGGTGGTGTTGGATTAGCTGAATTTAGTCCTGGAAGCACTAAACCCCTGTGCTCTGAGCCGCTCCGATAAGAATTGAGGTGTTAAAACACAAACAAAGCCATCAGCCTGAACACAGCCTCTGATGTAGGTACGGATAATAATCACCCTGCCTGGGGCTCTGCTGCCAGAGAGCCTGGGCTTTCCAGGAAAACTGGGCTGTTTCCATGTTTGAATACAGGGAGATGAAGGGGTTTTGTAGGCTGGAGATAAACTCAGTGCAAAGCTGCTCGAATGACAACCAGCCTGAGCTGTGAGCATCCCTAAAATCCCCCGTGTTAAACAAAAGATGCTCATGTTGCAACCTAAAGGAACATCAGCAAGATCAATGCATAATAAAACAACGATGCCTGGCTGCTGTTACCGTGTTTAGAAAGTGGATTTCATTAAAAAAAACTTTCCCAAATAAAGAAAACACAAATTCAGCCCAGGCATTGCTGCTTTCCTGCTGAGCCAGGCCTTCCTAAACTAAATACAATAATTCCAGGAGAAGGGAAAATGATGGCTGAGGATGGAGAATTGCCAGCTTGGACCACGGCTCCAAACCTGAGTTTGTCAAGACTCAGTCCCAGCCTGGTGTGTGTGTGTGCCCCTGCAGGCTGCAATAGAGCCTTAAAGCCCCCCCAAAATACCAGGATTCATTAAAATCCAGCCTTCCCCACACACACAGATTGAAGGCACAGGTCCAGGCTGGGATTCCTTGGGGTGCAAAGTGAGTTTAGGGCTCCTCTCCCCCTCTGCCTGCCACCCACTTGCTCACTGCCAACCCTCAGAAAAATCTCATTATTTCCTCCTTACCTTTACACCACACAGCCCAGAGGAGCACAAGGTGGGGAAACCTTCAGCAGAATGAAATTGGAATTTCTCCAGACTACAAATTTCCCCAGCACTGAGCACAACTGAACCAACACACCTGAAGGGGCTGCAAACCCTTGGAGCTGTGGGACCTGCTCAAAACTCAGACTCAAGCTGACAAAAGCTGCTTTATGTGGATCTGCACCCCCAGCAAATCCAGCAGGATGGTGATTTTACAGAACCACGTGGGCATAGGGGCAGAAAATTCCCAGTTCTTGCCATTTCTGGACATGATGGAGTTCAGATTTAGCAGCGTGGCTGCCTGGACACTTCGTATGAGATCAGTGAGGGAGCAGATTTACAGCAGAGAATCCCGGAGTCCCAGCATGATTTGGGCTGGAAAGGACCCTAAACTCATCCCATCCCACCCCTGCCATGGGCAGGGACACTTCCACCATCTCAGGGTGCTCCAGCCTGCCCTTGGACACTGCCAGGGATGGGGCAGCCACAGCTCCTCTGGCCAATCCAAGTGTGTTATCTCTGACCCGAGGTTTTATCTGCTCTGCAGGACCAGGCTGGACCTGTTGCTGTGCAATAAACGTGACACGAAACCTTCGATTTCATTGGAAAACCAGTTCGTCACACTCGACACACAGCAGTGCAGGGGGTGTATTTAAAATATCCTGTGGTTTCTCAGAGTTTATCCCTGTATCCTGTGGCACCAGGAACTATCCTGCTTGACCAAGTGTTCCTCAGGAGAGATGACTACATCACTATATAAAGCAGCACGGGCACAGCACAACAGCTAACATTATTAAACCCAAAGAGTTTTCCAACTCCAATTTACTGTGCAGCTCCTACAATGATTTTTTTTTTTTCCAGATGCCCCTGGCCTTGTCTGTTGAGTTTGGCTGTCCTGATGAGGTGTGAGGTTTACTCCTTGCTGCACCACAGAAATGCACTCCTGGTTTTAATTCCAGGAGTGGGTAGAAGGCAGCAATTTCCTGGACTTGCCTTTGAGTAAAGAAAAATCATTCAACAGTCAAGATACTTCAGCAGCTGAAAAAGAAATTATCAGGTAGACAAAGATATGGCTTGATTTGAAGGAGATAATTATTTTCTTAGCACTTGAGGGGAAGAACCCAAGAGATGCAAAGGGAGACTGAGTAACTGAACTCCAGGTGTGTGCTCCTGGCTGGGATTTGTGGCCCTGGGTAAAACATTCTGGGCTTGGGCCAAGGTTTACTTTGGTGGATTGAGCTCATTCCCTGAACCTCCCTCTATTTTCCTATTTGTACAGCATTGTTAAGGCCAGAGAGGGATTTTTACACCATTGTGAGATGCTCTGAAATGCTCAGACCTGGGCAGAGAGAGCTTCAGCCACGTGTGATTATAAAGCCAGGGCTCCCTTTCCATGCCTAAGCAAAGATTTAATACCAGAAAACACTAACAAACCTCTATTATTCTGCCTTTTAAACTCATTTTCACCATAACTACATTAAAATCTCACTGCTTTCCCCACATTTCCCAGTCATTAGGGTGACTCAGTGCTGTGTGTACAAAACAAAGTTCTACTGGCTGAGAAAACCAAACCAAACAAAAAATATTTGGAAGGAAGCATCACAGCTGGAAATCTGGGGAAGCCTTGTGCTGCTTTGCAGCACTTAGAACATTACCAACATCACAAACTCCTTCATCTGCCTGATATTTTTAAATTTAAGGGCAGGGCCTCTGCAGCTTCTGAAGGCAGAAACTCCAGTGGGTTTTTTTCTGCTGTTACAATATAAAAGTTTTCAGTGATCTCTAACCTCTTTTCCCCTGGATGCAAGAATGAAATGAGGACTTTAGAGAACGATTCAAACACAGATAAAAACTCCTTTCTCCCCCCAAAAAAGGAGATCCTCAGCTTTAATTGTGTTCCCCCTCTGTTCCTACTCCTGAGAAAGCTTGGAAAGGAGTCTGAGTGAGGAGACTGCTGGAAAGTTCACTAAGAAGGTTTAAAAAGTGCCTCCCATGCAAAGCTGCTGTTGAATTTGTTTAAAACCAGACATATTCTGAGTTTTTCTTCACAACTGACCTGCTGGGTGACCTCAGCAGGCCCAAAATTAAAATGTTTCATGACACAGACCTGGCAAGCACAAGGAGCTGCTGCTGCCTCTGGGAACTCCCTCCTTGGGCTTGAAGCTCCCAGCTGGGCATGGAGGGATCTCAAGGCCATCAGGACAGAAGTGACCTGCAGAGAATTAAAAATAATCCAAATATTCTGGGCAGCTCAGCGTCCATCTGCCTAAAAATGTTGCTTCTTTTAGTAAAACTGAACTGGCAGAATGAAATTCAAACATTTAACACAAAATTATGTTTTTTAAATTCAAAACACACAGGGAAATTTCTGGCTAAATTAGTTTTATTAGCATGGTTAGAGTTAATTGTTCTCTCTTTCTACTCCAGTTCTCTCCAAGATCATGGAGACTAAAGATCAGCTAAGGTGTTCCTAATATTTTTCTAGCAACCACATTCCTCTCCCCAGTTCAATACATGATCTTTCAATTAAAATCCTGCTGCCAGGTGTACACTGAGACAAAATGCTCACATCTACCTAAAATTAATTGTTCTCCCTAGGTAAGGTTTTGCAGAATTTGATAATCAAGTGGTTTCTTAAACTCCAGATGGATATTTAAAGAGCAGAAAGAAAAAGAAAGCAGGATTAAGTGAGCCACTGCTATGCTGAAATCCATTGCTGTGCACTGCTCTCACACATGCAGTGCTAAATACACAGATTATGTGTCATTAAAATCAGTCAAAGCATGATAAGAACATGGGAATCTCAGGCTGGGGATGGAATCCCAACTACTCACCACCTCAGGGCTTTGGGATTGGTCTGGGGGTTTTGATTTAAGAACATTGAATTCCAGCATGGCATAGTCTGTGTTTGTAGTGAACCCCAGGCACTGGAAATAACAGAAATCCTGTTTCTATTCCCTCCCCCATGCTTTATAACTGAGCTACTGGGATCCTGATCTCTTTAGCTCCCCCATTCACCCTTCTCCTGGACAGCAGGTGAGGTACGCAGAGCACAGGAATTCATTATTTAATAGGAGGGGTTCTAATTACAGACATCAGAATGAAGTTACTGAGCTCGGTTTCTCTGCAGGAGGCACCTGGAGCTGCTGATGGGATCAAATCCTGTGGCAATCAGGGCTTGGGGGAGAGGGGGAAGCATGGAAGGGCCTCAGATTGCCAAGTGCTGATCCTTTTACAGACTGACAGCCACACCCCACTCCCCATCAGGCCTTTTCCAAGGGCTCAGGTGGGCTGGGAAATGGGAATTAAAGCCTGAGGTTATGTGGAAGGAATTGTTGGTGACCTTTCTGCTCCCTGCAGCCCCAAACTTCCCTTGCCAGGGACAGGATTGAACAACAGGACAGGATTTACATGGAGGGCTTGCAGGGATAATTCAGAGGAAACAAGTACAAAGAATAAGCTCATCTTGAACTATCAAATCCTCACTGGACTTATGCACATTGTCTGGGACATACCAGGATTTTAATTCTGCAGAAAACTCTCTTTTATGGGGAAATTATGGCCCATGGCCCTTCAGTGCTGGAAGGTTTCTCCTGCCCTCTCACTGAAGAGTTAGAATTTCAAAAGGCAGTGGTTTTGCAGCAAAACCTTCTCAGTCTATTCCCTTGCTGCCTCATTCTGCATCTCAGTTACACCCTCAACAACACACAGCAATTTCCTAAACACGGGCTTGTTTGGGTTTCCTTGAGAGTGACAAGCAGAAAGGAAAATTAGGTAAGAAAATCAGTGTTCCCCTCTTTGGTTCCTAATGCCTACAGCTCTCACTATAAATGGTACTTGTGATAGCCAGTGAATCAAGGCCTGGAGTGGAGGGTGCTCTGACTGCACATAAATCAATTTTACAGATGATCAGTTAAGAATCACAGAGTGAGAGCTCTGCTTTCTGTGTGAGAACAGAACCCAAAAGCTTCCCTCGTCACTCAGCAACATTTGCACATCCTGGTTTCCATCTTGGGGCTGAATCAGCTGCACCTCTTCCCATAAACTCTCAAAACCAGCTGTGATTCCTGCTGTTCTCTCACTTTCGTTTCTGCCCTTTGTGAGCTCTTTGGAGCAGCAGCTGCTTTGTCTCAGGAATTAATTCTAACCTCCAGTTTTACCAGGACACAAGGTTCCAATGAGTCAGAGAAGTGTTGTGAGAGCAAAATGCCACTCCAGTCTCCTCCAGTCCTGTGTTGTAATGAGCACAGAAGACACCTGTGAGATGTATTTACCTGCTGGGTGGGGCTGACAGGGCTCAGTGTCCTCAGCTGAGAGGGAAGCAGGTGTGCAGCTGACACACTGGGTGCGAGTGGGGTTGGGCTGCTGACCTGCCGAGCAGTGCTGAGGGGAGAAACACAAATTTACAGCAGAAAAGGGTCTGGTTTGGGCCCCAAAGCAGTGTCTCAGGGAGGTCTGAGTCAGGAAAATTCAGGAAAACCCCATTACTTCGTTCTTTCTTCTCTGCCCTGCACTGCTTCAACTCCGTTCTCCGATGACAATTTCTAGATGCAAAAATGGTACCTCAAACCCCAAGTCTGAGTGCTCATCCAAGGGTTTTCATGGTGGTAGACTGGCAGATAAGCTGAGCTCTAACACTGCCAGAATTTAGATGAGAAGTATTTATTCCTTTTGATAGAGGAATATTTGTGACAGGAAAAGATTCTTCCCTTGGAGAGTGCTGAGCACTGCCCAGGCTCCAGGAATGGCTCCAGGGAATGGGCACAGCCCTGAGGCTGCCAGAGCTCCAGGAGCCTTTGGACATTGTGGGATTATTGGGGTGTCTGTGCAGGGCCAGGAGCTGGATTTGATGGTCCTGATGGATCTATTCCAGTTCAAAATATTCTGTGATTCTGTGAGTCTTGGATCTACACCACTGAAGTGTTCTGAATGCTTTTCTTTGATGAATCAAGATCCCCATCCTCCTATTAAAGCAGACAATTCTGTTTCCTGACAAGACCTTCCTGCTCAGGCCCTGCATTTCCAGAGGAATGAAATGACCCTTGGAGAAGGAGTTTCTCCCTCTGTACCTGTGTGCTCCGTCCATCAGGGCAGACATGTCCCTCTGGGACTGCTGTCCCTCTGGGGAGTTCTGTCCCTTTGGGGAGTTCTGTCCCTCTGGGAGTGCTGTCCCTCTGGGATTTCTGTCCCTCTGGGAGTGCTGACCAAGTTCACAACCACTGTGTCCCCAGGCCTGGGTCACAGGAATATCCCTCAGGAGTCTCTCCCTCTGTACCTGTGTGCTCTGTCCATCAGGGCAGACGTGTCCCTCTGGGGAGTTCTGTCCCTCTGGGAGGGCTGTCCCTCTGGGGAGTGCTGTCCCTCTGGGAGTGCTGGCCCTCTGGGAGTGCTGGCCCTCTGGGAGTGCTGGCCCTCTGGGAGTGCTGGCCCTCTGGGAGTGCTGGCCCTCTGGGAGTGCTGGCCCTCTGGGAGTGCTGGCCCTCTGGGAGTGCTGGCCCTCTGGGAGTGCTGGCCCTCTGGGAGTGCTGGCCCTCTGGGAGTGCTGGCCCTCTGGGAGTGCTGGCCCTCTGGGAGTGCTGGCCCTCTGGGAGTGCTGGCCCTCTGGGAGTGCTGGCCCTCTGGGAGTGCTGGCCCTCTGGGAGTGCTGGCCCTCTGGGAGTGCTGGCCCTCTGGGAGTGCTGGCCCTCTGGGAGTGCTGGCCCTCTGGGAGTGCTGTCCCTCTGGGAGTGCTGGCCAGGCCCACAGCCCCTCAGTGTCCCTAGTCCTGGGTCACAGGAAGATCCCTCAGGAGTTCTGTCCCTCTGTACCTGTGGGCTCCGTCCATCGGGGCAGACGTGTCCCTCTGGGCAGTCCCTGCAGGCCAGCTGTCCCTCTGGGGAGTGCTGGCCAGGCCCACAGCCCCTCAGTGTCCCCAGGCCTGGGTCACAGGAATATCCCTCAGGACACGGCCGGCAGCCGGCCCTGCTCTCCAGGCTGAGGTGGCCGTGGGGACAAACCTGCAGGGACAGCAGCACAGCCATGGAAACACAGATCTTTTACACAAATAATTCAAACCAACAGCTCCAGGGATCCTCAGCTCCTGTGCCAGAAAGGATCTCGGATCATTTCTCCTGAGTTCCCCACAGGAGCTTTTTCCTTCTACACGGAGGTGGAGCTCCTTGCTGGATACCTGGAGGGACAGCCTGCTTCCTCTGAGCCCAAAAGTGCAGGGATTCCCTGAAAAACTTCAAAGCAGACTGCAAAAATCTGAGGAGAAGCCTGAGATCAGATGGATCAAAGTACAGGGGTATAGAGACAAAAAGAACTTCACCTGCTTGCTCTCTTCAGCTCACCTGGCAGGCTGAGAGGTTTCCCTGAGCAGTCAGCTCATTGGCAGTTCCCAGTGGGCATCTCCTTGGAGCTGCTTGGCCACCAGGGCAGCTGGATCAAATGTAATGAAGTTATACAATTAAATTCTTTCATTCCTTTTGAATTCCATCCCCAATCAGCCAGCGTGGGGGTTGTGTAAATACAGGAACATCCCCCTCCGCCCACTGCTCAAAAAAAAAAAAAAAAAAAAAAAAAAGTTTTTGGCCATAGAACCACAGATTTTAACCCAAATACAATGATTTCCCTGATCAGCTGATTATTCAGATATAGAAAATGACATTATGTGGAGGGTTTTTTTATGCCTCACCTCCAGCCCTGTGTTATAACCCTCAGAATGTTCTGAATGCCAGATGCCCTGAGTGTTTAACCCTCTTATTTCAGGGCACTTACTAGAACCCTGCTGGGCACTCCAGGCAGTTGCCAGCTATGTAATAATGCCCCTGCCTGCAGTCTATGAGGCAGTGGCTCTGGCAGTCCAGGCTGCAGTCAGCTGAGAGGGAAGAGGCCCCTGAAAGAAAGAAAATAAAACAAATTTAAGGTACAATTAAATATTTAAGACTCCAAGCTAAACAGACAGTTATTATTACACCATGATGTAATATTACTATCTCCCTGTTATCACACTCATCCTGAAGTTTCGACAGCTGAAATTAAGAAAAGTTTCAAATCTGCTCCCTTGAGATTTCTAAGGAATTATTCTGAGCACAAAATGCTGGGGGAACCCTCAATTTCAGATGTTTTAGCAAACTAATCCATCCACATCTTGCAGGCAGCAGGGAGCCTTTTCCATGTCCTTCCCAGCTTTAGGAAAGGTCTTGATTTGTTTGCCAGAAGGTTGAAAAGCTCAGTTTTCAGGAGAGTGCAAACAGCACAGATGGAAAGAGCCAAGGGATGAAGGAGGTGCTGTGTAATTCCATAATTTTATAATTTTTACCCATCCCTCTTCAAGAAATATCCTGACATCACATTCTGTGAGAGGAAGGTGATAAATTGTTCACAAAGAGGAAGACACCTGAAAGCTGAACTTAAAAAATTGAGCAAACAATTATCTCCCTTTTTGCTTTTCTTGCTATCAGATTTAGATTCTGTCATGCCTCTGTTGTAATGAATGACTTTGATTTCTAAAAGTGAGTTTCACCATGAGTAAGTTACTCACAAGGAACCAAACCTGAGTGTGCAGGGTGGGGAAGAAAGTTCCAGGATTTTTTCCCCTTTGTTTCATACTGAAATAAACACCTTGGGAATGTTGTTATCACAGGAAAGTAACATTTTCATGGATTTTTTTCTCTATTTAGAAAATTAAAGCCTCTTGGTGAATGCATCCCCCACCTGCTCTGCCTTCTCTCCTGAATGAATTCCTAAAAAGATTGTGCAGCCACACTTTGTGATGAATATTGGCTTAAAAACTGCCATCTTTAATGTTTTATAGCTTTGAGAAGGTAACAGCATCAGCAAGAATTAAAACCAAAACCAAAACAAAACCAAAAGAAAACCCACAATACAACAACAAAACCAAACCAACCAACCAACCAAAAAAACCCAACCAAAAACCCGAGAAAGCCAACAACAAAGTAAAACAAACAAAAAACCAAAAACCAAAACAAACAGCACAAAAAACTCAAGGAAAAAAACCAAAAACAAAACCAAAACAAAGCCAAAAATACAACAACAAAACCAAACCAACCAACCAACCAAAAACAAAAACAAAAAAACACCAAACAAACAAAACAAAAGAAAACAAACCAAAAACCCAATCCCCCCCCCCAAAAAAACCAATAAATCCCCAACTAACTAACCAAAGTTTGCCTGTGCAAAAACCACCCACTCACCTCTGTGGAAGGTCCTCAGGCTCCAGAACAAAAGCAGCCAAATCAAAGCCTGAGCCATGGGACCTTGTGAGGAGTTTCTGAAAAAGAAAAGCTCAGAGTTTATGGTTAAAATGTTTCTTGAGCATCTGGCGCTGCCTTTGTTGAGGCTCAGGGTAACCCAACCCCTTGCAGGTAATCACTTTCCAACCCAGCTGAAGTGAAATGGAAACCGAGCTGCAGAGGGAGGAGATGGACAAAGGGTGAGTCCCAGGGGAACTCCCTGCTGAGGCTAAAATCTGAGAAAACTCCTTTAAACGGGAGATAATGGACACCCTTGGAGCATCCACAAGGAAAATTGAAAGCACACTTGTCATCATCTCACAGGTCTGTCTGGCTGCCCAAAATCACCCTGAGGAAAGAGCCCTGCAGGGTCAAAATGTCTTCTCCTTCAACATCCAGGTGAAACATTCCCTGTCTGTTCTGCAATTTGAGGTTTTTGCTGGAAGCTGAAGACCCAGATGAACTCTTTCTAAAGCAGGATTCTCCCTTGGAATATTCACTATGCATTCATTTTTCTCTTTCCAAGGTAACTCTTTGATGATGCTGGGCACAGGTGGGAAGAAGCTCTTCCAAGTTTCATAGAATCCTAAAATCGTTTGAGTTGGAAGGGAAATTAAAGATCAGTCCCACCCCTGCCATGGGCAGGGACACCTTCCCCTGTCCCAGGCTGCTCCAAGCCCTGTCCAGCCTGGCCTTGGGCACTGCCAGGGATCCAGGGGCAGCCACAGCTTCTCTGGGAATTCCACCCCAGCCCCTGCCCATCCTCCCAGGGAACAATTCCTTCCCAATATCCCATCTAAAGCTTCTCTCTTCCAGTCTGAAGCCATTGCTCCTTGTCTGCTCACCTCTGGAAGGGAGCTGGGGACAATTTCAGTGACAGCAGAAAGCTGGGAAGGACAGCCCTGCCACATACATGGAAGGAATTTCACTCCAGGGCTGCCTGCCTCCACTTCCTGAAAAAAGACTTTTAGAATTTGGACCCAAACATGAATTGTGCATTACCCTTGAATTGTCCAAGTCCCCTCATGCAGGTGAAGAAGAACATTTCCAGGCAGGAGGGAGGAGAAGCCCTGTCCATCATATCATGTCCACAGAGAGGCCTCACACTTTTCTTCCCATCTAGCAAAGCACCATCTGTTGCACTTTTAAAAGTCTTTAAACTCCTCCAGTAGAACTCAGATGTGTCTTTTCTTCCTATTCTACAACTATTCTTAGAAATCTCTGTAATTATCTTATATTACAGGCAAGAATTGCCAATAAAAAACTAATCAACACGGTGTAAAGGCAGGCACCAGGCCAAATGCTTGTAATTTTCTTCCCATTTTTGACCTGCTTGTCCCTTGTACTTCATAAAGTTCAGAAAAGATGGAAGATGCAACATGAGGCAGAAAAGATAAAAGGAAGGGTTTGATTCATTTTGCTTGGTTTCCAGTTCCCTAATTAACTATGGAATACTCAGGTTTATGTAGAGATAGCTCACGGATCAAATTCCCTCCTGTTGCACTGTGGAATTCTCAGATTTATGCAGAGATAATTCACAGGTCAAATTCCCTCCCGTGGCACGTCCTGGAGCATGGGGAAGGGTCAGCTGTTTAACTGTGGTCTCATTTGAGGGATGAAATGCTGACTTGTCCTTCCTCTGATCAGCCACTGGAGCTCTGAGGGGCCCTGACTCGCAGGATGTCACACCCTCACCTGGGATAGCTCCTCTGAGAATTCCCAATTCCCAACACAAAACCTCTCAAAGCAGGTCCTGATCCGCCTCATCCACGCCTGTTTTGTATCTTCCCACTTCCACTGGAGTCAGCACCAAGGAAAATCTGCCCTGATGGCTTCTCCTCAAGCATAGAATCCAAGCCCTGTGAGGCAGCAGTGACCTGGGACTCACTTCAGGATTGTGGGATTTGCTTCCCCACAGCAGCAGCATCATTCATCCCAAACATTCCCAAACCCCTCCAGTACCACTGAGCATGAGCCCCAGCTCTCTCTTCCTGCCTATAAAGAAAACCTGCTCTGATTTCATCCTCTTCTGCCAGCAAACAAACGGACACATTGAATTATAAATCGATCCACAGGGATGAGAGTGTGGCTCCAGGAAGGAAAATAAATAGGAATGTCTTCTTCTCCATGCAGGTGTTGGAGGATAACCAAGAATCAGCATATTACAAATAGCTCAGCTTCCAGCACTGACACACTCATCTCTCCTCTTGATACTGCTCCTGCAGCCCTGACTGTCTGGAAATCTCTGACTTTTCCTAAACTGTTTGGTCAATCCTAAAAAAACCTGGAATATTTGTAGTCCTTCACCATTTTTCTTGATTTGACCCCCAAAAGCTCATCCTGTTCAGCTCAGTGGCACCTCCCAGGTGTGGGATTAGCAGCACTCCAAGGGCAGAAATTCCCCAGAGCAAGAATTTTGGGTGTGAACACACTGGGAGGGACAGGAATGACCTGGAACCTCGCAGGAAGCTCCAATCACTCATCCTGAAATTGGTTTCTATTTCCACACAGGCAATTTTCCTCAGCCATCAAACCTGATAAAATATCCCTTTCCTAAATGAAAAATATGCAAATGTCCCAAATGGCACATCTTGCTTCACCCACAGCGAGTGTGGAGGTGAAAAGGGGAAGTGGGAAAAGGACACAGACTGCTCAAAGCTGGGGGAAAAGCTGGAAACCACATTGGGAATTATTTTGTTCCTTATTTTTATGGATAGAAATTTCAGTAGCACCAACAGCTCACAGAAGTTTCAAAACAAAAGGAAAAAGCTGTGATTTGGAATCAAAATTTCTTGTACAGCAGCAGGAAGGACGTTTCAGCTTCAAGCCACCCCTTTGTTTGATAAAATGGCAGGAATGGCAGTGATGGGTGAAGGTGGAGCCTCCTCTCCTGTTCTTCCCTCTCCCTTTTCCTCCTTTTTTCATTCTTTTTATTGCACAGACAGAATTAATACATTGAGGTTCTCCTTTTAAGGCTGCAAAGTCAGGGCTACATCCTTCCTGCAGGCATTTGTATAAATACACACCCCCTCATAAAAAAAAAAACCAAAAAACTCTGTAAGCTTATGCCATCCATAGAACACATCGATAATTCACTGTGGGATTTTGGGCAGCTCCAGTGCTTCCCATGTGTGCATCCCAATGATCTGGAGAGAAGAAAAATGAGCAAATCTCACAAAATAATATCACTTGCCAATGCAAAAACCCTCCAGATTTGCAGAGAGGTGCTGCAGTGACACAGGGGCCACTTTCCTGCTGGGCAGTCCTAGAGCAAGTTGAGTACAGAGAACAAAAATATAGCAGGTCTAATATGGAAAAAAAGCAAGATCAGGGATAATTTTAGTTTGAAAAGACCTGAAAGATGATTTGGTATCAACCCTCTGCCTTGGGGGTGGCATGACCAGGTTGCCAACACATGCCCAAGCCGTAAGTGAAAGTTTCCCCCTTCTGGAATAAACAGTGTAAAATCACAGCACAGCTTTATTATTCATGTTAAACTCCATCCTTACTAAGCTTGTGCACAGTTAAATACTGAATTTACAAAAGCAATAAACCACACAGAGAAAAATTAAATGGTATGACACAGAAAATCAGACAACTCAGAGCTTCAGGAAAATTGAGATGAAGATGAAGCCCAGCTTTCCCAGACATCTCCAGCAGCACATGGAAAGCTGATGGAACTGGGGAGTGCAAGGCAGCAGGAGGGGAGGTAAAAATAAAGGGGGGAATTGTGGATCCAGAGAATCTGTTAAAGAAGAGGACTGCAATTTGAAATTGGCTTTCACGTTTATATATTAGTTATTGCATTAATCATAAGTATTCAGATATAATATCATGTATGCCTTTATTTAGCTGCTTGTTGGTATAACAACATCTGTACATTGAAGTATGCACTCCATAGTTTATAGAAATAGTAGTAGGGTGAATATACTGTATTATAGACCTTAGCTGAACACTTGGTTTTAAAGCACCTTTATGTAACCAAACAAATGGTGTAAAGTGATCCTGTTGTTCCCGTTTCTCTCAACTGAACCCTCCAAGTGATCAGATAACTGCAACACAAACCAGAACACTGGAGGACAATTAGTGAATTCCATGTTAAATTTAAGGAAGATGTACTAAATCCTTATCAGAGAATGTGAGACAGCAAGAAGAAATAAAATAAATTGACCTGACACACAGGATATCATGCAGATAAACCAGAATGTAAAAAGAACCAAACAGAGAAGTTCCTAAAACCTCAGAAAGTTCACAAGAATGTTTGAATAATATATGAAACACATGAATATGCATGTACCCCAGTGATGTAACTGTATAAAAATAACAGTGTCTGTATATATTGGTGTGTCCTTTGGCTGTTTGCCAGGAGCAACTGCCCTTCACAGTTTTAATAATGAACATCATAATAAACAATAATTCATTGGTTACAAATCTGACTCTAAAACATCATAGGCTAAAAAGGGTATAAACAATTATTCTAACCAATTAGGAAGACTGTCATGTACTGTCTTTGCAGGTGCAGGTTGTTTACATTCTTGTTCTTATGTTGGCACCAAATTGGTCCTGAAAACCTGGGTTGTTTTGATTCCATGTGTGAGAATATTTTGTTTCTCACAGACAACTTTGCTTCATGGCTTGAGCTGAGTTTCCTCTGCTCCAAGCCTGTTTCTAGCCACGACAGCTGACCTTTCCCATTTCATATTTACACCCCTGGATCCTCAATTATTGCCGTTAGCAATAAACCAAATGGGAACTGCCCTCCCCAGCTTCAAATAAAGGAACATTCCCCAACCCTGTGAAAACAAGTAAAAACCTTGAAATTTGTTGCAGAGATGTAACATGGAGTGGGGGAATTATTTTGGCTTGGCTTTTATTTTCAAACAATTTAAAAAAAAAACTCTGGAGGGTTCATACGGAAAATTGGAGCAGAAGAGTAAGTCAGGCACCCCCAAAACTGACCCCTGAGAAGTTCTCCAGACAGAATTACAGAAAAAAAGAAAGGAATTAGACCTACACAGTTATTTTACTTCCATCACATGAGATATTTGCATTGCCCAAATGGATTCAACCCATAGAGAGGGAAAAATGGGCAAAATAAACAGCAGGGGTGTAAAAAAACATAGATCCATTGTATCCAAGTCCCTCAGGCATCTGTAAATACAGGAGTTTTCTGAACTGGTGAAGGAATATTTCAGTTGTAGGGAAGGAATTTTACCTGGGTGTGGATTCTCATAGCCTGGCTCCAGTGAGCTGCATTTGGATGTAAATAGTGGAAATAAGTGGAAACAAATCTGGAAACGCCACCCTGGAGAACAGATACGGATGATGTCTGTAAATTCATCTCTTCTGTACAGGACTAGAAACAGGTACAAGAGAAGATAATCCAGGAAAATGTGGCCACTTCATAGGAATATCCAAAGATGGAGCAGGGAGGGAGCAGGAACACCAGGGGCAGAATATGAGAGTCAGGCTGTTGTTTCTTCTCCCTGTTCCCAACAGAGGGTTGGCCACAGCCCCAGGAGGGTCTGAAGTCTGTAAATACCAACAGGAAACTGCAGCTTTGATGCTGTACCTTTGATTTAATGACAGAATCATCCAGGTTAGAAAAGACCTCCCAGAGCATCGAGTCCAACCTTAAAACACAAAAAATCCTCACAAGGCCCAAGAACTGGAGTCCAGATAACCCAACCATTTCCACACACTGATAAATTAGCACACAGGGCAGAAATATCCCAAGCTGAACAGCTCCAACCAGCACCAGATCTGCTTTTGAGAGACCCTGCTCTGCATTTTATTGGCAAACAAAATCGCTGCCACAGCAGAAAAGCAGAGGTAGCTGCTGACTCCAATAAAATTGCACTTTAATTTCAAAGTGCCCCCCGCCACTGACATTATTTATTTGCCTCTATTCTTAATTAATAAAACCACAGGAGTAGGTGACATAAAAAAGTCATCAGCATAACTACTACAAATTTAAATATTGCTACCAGGGTGGCAACTGCCCTTCAAAAAAGCCTCTTCCTGCAGGGGACAGAAAAGTTTAAAGCCTTGTACATCCTCTCAAAACCGGGATCAATTCTGTCAGCCAGCAGCAGCAGAAGTAACTCTTTTTAAGCTATGCCAAGACCTTGCAGAAGATTTTAGCAGGGAAATTGGTCTGTGGCAGAAGTCTCCAAGGCCCAGCTGGCAGCTTAAGAGCCAGAGTCTAGAAAGAGAGAAAGCCTGAAGTGAGTGCCAGCAATGGGATATGAAATGATTGAAAGGAGTTCTGGACAAGAGGAAGAAAAGGCTTTCAAAACATCAGGCTGGTAATTTATCAAAAGCTGCAAGTATTATATTGAGGGAGCTCACATAACCCATCAGAGGCACTCAATGATTGCTCCCTCTCTTCATCTCAAAGCCCTGACCAAAGGGAGGGTTCCCGTGGAATGCTCAGATCGAGATGAAAGCACTGGGAGGCTCCAACAGGAGAGATGAAACCAACATGTCCATCCAGGAGGAAAAACTTCAGGCCACCTGGATCCCACCAGGAATTCATTTGAAAGCTGAAAATATTAAATATTCTCACAATGTCTAACTGCATCTAAAGGGCATTTATTAAAACTGAATTGCTGTCAGGAAATGATTTCTTTAGCTTATTTTAGCCAGTATGATCCAAATTTCAGAGTTTTGTAGCCTGGACTCATTTTTCAGCTGCTTGGATATTTATGCCTGGAAGTTTTATAGAGCCGGCATTGTACAAATACAGTTTGAATTAGAAGTGTCTTGCATGCACTAGAATGGATAAGAGCAGGAAAAAAAAAAAAAAACCATGTTAAATCCACATTCCTGATTTATTCTCCACAGCGTGCCCAAAAATCATTATTTCTCATTTCCAAGCTTAAACACTTGAACAGCCTCTTTATCTCACTTTTACCTGCTCCAGGAGTGTCAGGAAGCTTTAGTAATTACAAAAAAAGCTCTTGAAAACCTAAAGATTGGCCCAGTCGTGCTGACTTCATTCTTCCAAGTATCATTCAGATCCCTTTTTCCACTGCAACATCTTCTGTGAGCTGAGNTGTTAAATCCACATTCCTGATTTATTCTCCACAGCGTGCCCAAAAATCATTATTTCTCATTTCCAAGCTTAAGCACTTGAACAGCCTCTTTATCTCACTTTTACCTGCTCCAGGAGTGTCAGGAAGCTTTAGTAATTACAAAAAAAAGCACTTGAAAACCTAAAGATTGGCCCAGTCGTGCTGACTTCATTCTTCCAAGTATCATTCAGATCCCTTTTTCCACTGCAACATCTTCTGTGAGCTGAGTTTCTGGAACTCGTCCCTATTTCCAGGAGGAATTTTAGCACGGGCACCAGGGCTGCATCCAGGGAACTGAACGGGTGAAACTTCTTCCCTCGCTGTAGAGAAATCTCTAAAGCTATTGTTAAAATCACCTATTCCTTGGAACAAAGGCCATGCTCCACATAAAGGGTTTTTTTCTGTGCTGGTGAGTCACTGCCGCCCAGCAAGCAGCACTGAAAAGTTCATTTAAGCTTTGCCCGAAAGTTCATTTAAGTTTTTTTTCCTCAAAGATCCACTTTACAGGCTTAAAAAAAAAAAAAAAAAAA
>VZTR01015548.1:147167-199835 GCA_013400775.1 Chaetops frenatus
TCCAACCGAGTTTTGTTTATCACAAAGTACTCTATATATTGTGTGTAATTTCTTAATACAATATCTTTTTGCCTTTCTGAATTATTGGAGTCTATTTTGTGTCCTGTTGAACTCAACAGAGACAACACATCACTTAGGATTCAGCATCTGGTTGCACTTCTCTTACCTGGGAGTTTCTCTCGGAGGGACGGAGATGTCTGGAGAATTGGGCTGGTAAAAGGCGGGGCTGGAGCAGCTGCTGGCTCTCGCTCTCGGCTTCAGAGGAGGACGGTTGGTGGTGTTGGAAAATACACCAGTTTAAAATTTTTAATTAAGGGTTTTGTTCACCTTTGCCCTAAATGGAGGGAACCAAAGTTTCTTTCCAAGGCATTGCTCCTGCAGGTGAGGTCTGATGCACTGAATGCCTCAACAGACGGGGAGTCACCCAAATTTACCCAAAAGAGATAAAAGCCATCAACCAATATCAGTGAAACATCAATGGAACATCGGTGGCCATCTACAAACACCTACCCTCAGATGCCCCTCTGGCACAGCTGGAGACACCTGTTCCGGAAAAGACTGATAAGAATTCGAAGAATGAAAATCTAATTAACGTTGGAGGAGAGGAAGTTCGGATCCAATGGGAAACTGAATACTGAATACTGAGTACTGAGTACTGAGTACTGAATACTGAGTACTGAGTACTGAATACTGAATACTGAGTACTGAGTACTGAGTACTGAATACTGAATACTGAGTACTGAATACTGAATACTGAGTACTGAGTACTGAGTACTGAGTACTGAGTACTGAGTACTGAATACTGAGTACTGAGTACTGAGTACTGGGGGGTGCTCAGCTCTAGACCAATGAACTTCAGGAAAGTACATCTCTATGGGTTCTGGCTGTATGAAGTTTGGGGGAAGATCCTGCAAAGGCACGTGTGATGGAATGATTGTCTTTGCACAAAGTGAGACAGGCATCCACAGGGAGAAGGTCCTGGCAGCACCCTCCCCTTGTCACAACAGGACCCAGGATTCTCTGGTTTGCAAACCCATGGAATACTCTCCAGCTTTTCAGACACTGAAGTTTCAGCATCTCAAGTTAAAAACGCTAATGGGACCTTCCCCCAGGAAATCAGGGTGTCCTCTCAGCACTGCCATGCAGAGCAAGATAATCCCTTTTCTATCCCCCGTTTGGAAAATACTCCTCCTTGTCCCTCTCCCTCACCAGCTCTGTTCATAAATTTAAGATTTTTGACATTTATACTGGGGAGAAGTTTATTTTCAAGGAGTGAGGAGAGTTTTGCATTCTGTGCAGGGAAGGGGAGGGAGCCTCCTCTGTAATTAGAATGGCACAGCTCAGCCACAACTCTCCTGAACAGATGGAGCCCCTTCCTCCTCAGGAAACTTCCCGTTCTTCAGCCCCGGGCAGAGCTATCCACACACCTGCCACAGCAGGGGAATTTCAAAAACAGAGCAAAACAGGAGCAGTGACAGCAGCTCTGCTCCCAGGGAAGCAGCCCAGCAGCTATGGAGGAGCCTTTGTTTAGAATTCCCTTTTCCCTCCTGCCAGGAAACTTCCAACCCACCAGAAAAGAGCTGAAATGCTCCCACAAACCTTACCAGCCAAACTTTGTCCTACTTGTTGGTAAGATTTTTCTGCTTTGTAGGAGTTTTACAAATCCAGAGCCCTTCGCGTGGATCCCCAATTTCATGTGCACCTCTGCTGCCAGAGATCCCATTTTATTCAACAGCTGCCAGGTATTCAAATCCACTGGAAAATCTAGTTTGCCATGGGTTGGTTTTATAGGAGACTGCTATGACTGAGGTGAAAAATTCTGCTCAACTGCACTGAGAGAATCTCTACCCAAATTTTGGGCATTTAAGTTTGGCAGAATATAGAACCCTGCAGGATTAATTTTTTTTAGCATCTGCAAAAAATGGTCCCTGTCCAAAATGTAACGATGTTTTTACTACACTATCTAGAATTTAAAGCTATTTCTCTATTAATATTCAGCCTAAAAAAATCCTAAAAGCAAACTGCATGTAAGTTCTACACGTTGTAAATGAGTTTCACACCCCCAAAATACCAAACACAAGCTACTCTGCATTTTATTTCACAAGGAAATCAACCAAAATATGAACTCTCTACACTGCTGAGAGCTGTTCCCATAAAAATATCGGAAAATATTCCAAGCCCTACTTTTTAATGAGACTCACAGCACCACCACAGGAATTGAACTTGGGAGAGAGTGATGCATCGGATTTTAACTTCCAAATTTCCCAAACCCTGCAGTGCTCAGGGTGGGACTCTGCAGGGTTTTGGAGCCTGGGAGCTGCTGCTCTCTCATGTTCACATTGACATAACAAAGCCTCTCCCAGCTGCTCTCCAAGGACACCCAGGCTGTCCTGGGCCCAAAATGTGCAACCCAACATCTTGAGAAGGGAGGGTGAGCTTGGGGAAATGCCATCAATAGCTAAAGTTTGAATTGGGGAATTGATGCTGATCTGCAAATGGAGCAAAGCCATAAAGGTGTGAAGGACTCGTGACTCGGGGCCCATCTTGGGCTCCATTGTGAGAGCAGCCTCTGGCTCCCCAGGCTGAGCCTGTGAAGGCCTTTCCAATCAATCCCCACCTTTATTCCCTCCCTCCTGCCTGGGCTCTGTTTCCAGGGAGCCACTGCAGGAATCAAGAGAAGGGAGGCAGGTTTTGAACACAAGAGCTGGAAAAGATGGATAAATGGGATTTATCAGCTCCAAGGCACATCTCAGCAGTCCTGCAGGAGGACAGGCAGGGTTCAGGATGGAATTTTCAGGATAACAGTCGGTTTCAGTATGGCAGGAAGGTTTCAGGATGGAATTTTCAGGATGGCAGGAAGGTTTGAGGATGGAATTTTCAGGATGCCAGGCAGGTTTCAGGATGGAATCTGAGCTCCTGGGGACTCCACTCAGGCCAGGAAGGGCTTTCATCACGTCCTACATGAAGCTGTGTGCACGTGTAACAGCTGAAAACTACCAGTCCAATCCCACACAAATGAAATTCCTAAAACCAGGTGAATCAGGGTGAGCAGCAAGGCCGGACAGGGCCCAGGAGAGCAGAGCAGAAAAACAAATAAACTACAGAGAAGTCCGGCAGCCTCTGCTGTAACACCACGGACAGCTCTCAGCTGAACAATTCATTGGAGGTGCTGAATTTCCTGCTACCAAGGCAGAGCCGTTCCAGGATTGCTGCACAGCCTGACAAACACATCCCTCTGGGAATTCCATTGGGATTTGGTGGCTCTTTCAGCCAGGCTTTGTCTACTTTGATTGCAGATTACAGGAACTACACCTCTGCTCCAGCCTCAGCCCTAAACACCCACACAAGGACACAGCAAGAAGTGAAATTAGAGCAAACCATCCCCTCAAATAAATATTTCATCCCTGCCCATGGCTAATTAACACCAATGACTTTTTTTAACAGGGAAGCAGGAGTTACTTAAACCTGGAATTTTTCTCAAATCAAAAACACATATTTGCTTTGAGATAGAGAGCAAACAACACTCCAGAAAGCTGTTTGCCATGTAGAAATGTGATTAACAGATCAAAATATTGCATCAGGCCAGGTTTTTCAATGATTGCAAGACTTAATGTGTAACAAATTGTTCCACTTGCCTCCCTTATCCAGGAGCACTCACTGCACACATTCCACAGGTACCTCTCCCTCCAGTCGTGATGATTGAAATTTCCATGGGGCATAGATGTGTAAAAAGGAAAAAAAGCAGCACAAATAGTAGCTCTCATTGAAAAGTTAAATAGGAGAGGCAACAGCAGTGTCAGATGCACTCTCACTCCTCACACAGCATTATTTGCTGACAGGTAATGGACACGATTTAAATTGCTCTTCCCCTCACCTCTTCAGATACAATCAGCTATCATTTCTGGAAGTAATGAATCTGCCAGGATGGAAAACCCCAGATGATCTTGATAGAATCAACTCCTTGACTTTCATTTAACCTGCTCTCATCCTTCAGGAGGCAGAACTTTTGCAAACTTCCATCAGAATGAAGTGATGCAAATATAAAGACAGGGAGCCTTGTCAGACAGAGCAGTGCCAAGGTGGGCCCTGGGCAGGTACAATCCAGCCTGGGGACAGCAGGGACTGCATCCCTCCAATTCCTGCCCAAGGGAGTCACTCCCGTGTGTCACAGAATCCTTTGGCCTCTGGTATTCACTCAAATCACAAGCAATGTTCCACGAGAAGGTTTTCCACAGGTATCTTCTCTCCTGGGGAGGAAAATTTATTTTCCTGGCCTCCTTTGGGAATTTTTGGCAGCGTTTATGTATCCAAACCTTCCAAGCATTCCTTCCACAGAGCAGTGTCTTACAGCTACAGGGGCAACAGTCTCTGAACAGGTATTAAAGGTTGAAAAGCCAGAGAAATGGTTTATTTTTAACCAAAAGAGGGCTAATTTGAAGAGACCAGAGCAGGCACCTAATGAGTGAATGGAGCTGACTGGAAACACTGATAGAGGGGTGTAATAGGAACGTTCATTGCTATCACACCCTCTGTCAGTGTTTCCTGTGAAGCCATTGCTGTGTGGGCTCCAGGGAGCTCATGAGCTTGGGGAAATCCCAAATTTCCATGGAACATCCCAGCCTCACCTGGCTCAGGTGTGCAGAGCCCCACAGGATGAGCTCACCCTCACTCTGCACCAACCTGAGCTCTCCCCATCCCACAGACTCCATGTGTCCCTCAGAGAACCCCAGGATGGTTTGGGTTGGAAGGAACCCCATCCCACTCCAGGGACACCTTTCCCTGGCCCAGCCTGCTCCAGGTCCTGTCCAGCCTGGCCCCTGCAGGTGTTTTCACCTGTGGAACACCTTCCTGCACAGCCCCACACCACTTCAGCCCGGCTCTGAACAAAAACACATCAGGTGAGACAGATGTTTCACAGCCAGCAGGAACATTTTCTGTAACAACAGCCAGACCCTCATCCCACAGAGCTTTTGTGGGACAAAGGCCATTGGTGCTCTCCAAAGGTTTGTGGGACACAACCCAGCAAAGAACCCCTGTTCACTGTGAAAGGAACGAGGGACTTGTCTTTCCAAACAAACTGTGGCTCTGCTGGTGGATAAAACTAACACTGATAAAAGAAACTATGGCCAGGATTCCACTGACTGATGAATGGAGTGAGAGAGATGTGTTTTTACAAACAAACTGATAAATAAAAAAATAAAATATCAGGTCTGCTGATAAATAAAACCGGATATTGAGAGATGAAAGAAACAATGGGAAGAACCACAAATTCCATAAGGAATTCCCCTGACTGACACGAGAAGAAAAGAGGGGTTATACATTAGAAGGGGGTCTGTATCAGGCGATTTGGGAAGTCTGTACCTCCCAAGTAACTCGGCCAAAGGGCAAAGAGAGAGGGAAATGAAGCTGGGAGATCAGGATAAAAAGGAGGCTGAGTCCTCTAAAGAACTGAGGAACCTCAGGGGAAATGCCCCATGGGCTCTCCCTTTATTCGAATAAAGCAACAGGACTCCTCTGTCTCCCTTTTTGGACAGAAACCTCTGGTGTTTGTGGGTTAATTTTCCTGACAACAGCCACCCACGCTCAGTCTGAGCCCCAGCAGGGTTGTCCTAAACCCCCTGAGCAGGAAGCAGAGCCCAGGAAGGGCTCACAGGAGCAGGGACAGCACACAAAATCACCCAAACACCACAGCCCGTGGCATTTATGAGCAGTTCAGCTCCTGAAAGGGCCCGGCAGCTTGTCAGACACCGAGATCATTATCTGCAAAGATGCCAAGCAGTCCCAATGAATCGATAGGCGCTGTGACAGAGCCCTGCATGCTGAATTAAGCAGAGATGACAAGTGGGTTGTAAGCACACCGTGTTTAACGATCAGATGAGATTTGGCTCCTAACAAGATTACTGCCTCTTTAGCAGGTGTCTGTGTGCTGCAGCCACATAATCCTGCATTAATCAACCAGCACACACACATGTAAAGTGGAGAGGCAACGGCTCATTAATGAAATTTCTACAGACACAGCCAAGCAGCTGCAGGAAGTGTCTTTGACCTCCCAGATTCAATCAGAACCTTCAGCAGGTTCCTGCAACCTCCTCTGCATCGTCGGACCCTCTGCCTGTGTGATCCACAGCCTGAAGGTAAAAAACAGCTTTTAATGGATCACCCAGAAATCCAGAATTTGTGGTTTACAAACCCCCTATGGGTTTATGGCACAAAACTCATTTTTTCAAGACCTTGTGTGGACTAAAACTCAGCATTAGCCTGAGCTTCTGTGCCTCACGAAAACAACTCACCTGACAGATATCCCAAACCATGCAGAGGAAACACACCCTTGATAATGCACCTTAAATACATCACACAGGGGTGAAAACCGTCCCAGTGATCCACTGCAATATGACTCCAATACTCTCAAGCACTCACAGGCTGTCTGACATGACAAAGAAGGAAGATCAAACCCACTAAACCACTGTTTGTCCAGAACAATGTCACTGACTTGCCCTCAGCACTATTCCAGGTAATGCTCACCTCAGTTCTGGTATTTTCCACTAATTCCTACGATCTCAGAGAGCACCAAAGCTTCCCAGTTCAGGAAATAGGTGAGCACAGGATGGAGTTGGCCTGGGGAAAAAAAAAAAAAGGCAGCAGGGCAGTTGAACATTTTCTCATTTTCTCCTCTGTTCTCTCGCTGCTGCTGACTCAAGTCTAATTTAGTGTCAGCATTGCCTTCTCACTCATCTTTCCCCTTTTTCTAAGTGTGTTTAATCTGCTGTAAAATTGTTTTCATGGCTGCGGTGAATGTTATTGTAACAGTTTTACAATGTGCATTATCTGCACTGTGTAAAGGATTTGCCTTCTGTATGCAAATCAATGCCTCACTGCTGCCATTCCAGGTCTGTGCCCTCACACAGCAACATCTCACATCCCCAAGGGACACAGATGCTTTATTTCTGACAGAATTGGTTTAAAAAGCTACTTGGAACCCAGTTCTAAATAACCAAAGCCTGTTTTTTAGGACTGAATCAGAGCTTGGCCAGTTTAATCAGCAATTGCTTGACCCACAACTGCAGCTCTAAGTGCTGAGCCCTAAGAAATCCAGGCTTGAACAGGGATGGTCATCAATCACTGGTCTGAAAGGGCAAAAAAAGAATAAAACTGCACACAAAATGCCCGTTCTGTGCAGTGAGAGTCGTCTTGGTTTGGGACAATCTGGTTACCTGCAACATCAGGACATGGAATTTTTAATCCTCCCTAGGCTGGGACACATAAACCAGTTCTGAATGAATCAAGGTCAGTAATTTCTTTTAATATTGACTAAGAAAACCAAGTCAGGAAGCTGGGACAGTTTTCCCAAGATTCCTAAACAGTAGCAGCAATAAATCAGGCTGACTGCCAGTCCTGGACCTCCTGCATCCAAGCTGGTTCCACTTCTCTCAAATTTTGCTGGATTGTTCAAAGACACAAGCCAACCTGTCAGAAGATAAGTTTAGACTTTTCTTAACTCTGTGTAGACTCCCTGTAAAGGCTGTAAAAGCAAGGGGAAAACTTTAGCCTTGCCCTTTTTATCAATATTTTTCAACCACCGAGCCCAAGCCTGGCTCAGAACTCGAAACTGGAAACAGGAAAATTCTCCAAAAAATAAAGCATGGATACACACATTCCCCAGGGATTGTCCTGCATGGAGAGAGAAGCAGCTCATCCCCAAGATCAATTCTGAGGTGCCAGCTGGACCTCCTGCCACCAGCAGCTGATCAGGACATCCATGGCCTGGTCCCATCAGCCGCCCTCTCCTGAGAAGGGTCTCAGCTTTGGAGCTCCTCATTTGCCCAGATCTGCAATCCATGGCCAGCAGGAATTCCTCAAGGAGCAGCTGAGGGTGGAGAGACAGGAGTTCCTACCCTGACAGGCAGAACAAGTGTCACCTGCACCAGGCACGACAGCTTAAAAAGCGATTTTTGGGGAAGCCTGGGATGTGGTTTCCCTGCACAAAGGAGACTTTTCCCGTGGATATCCATGCTCAGCTCTCTCATACAGCACAGAAACTCATTCGCCAGCCTGCCCTCAGCACCTCCCACACTTCCAGCTTCTCAGTTAACCAGAGCAAGTGGTCTCAGCTGCTTGGAGCAGCCCATTCCTCAGCCTGCCACTGCAGGGGCATGTGAATAACCAGGAAAATCCATACAAAAAAAAAAAAAAAAAAAAGAAGGCAGGAGGAAAGCCTCCATCCCTATTCTCGGGTTCTTTATCTTAACTGGTCCTGTTATCAGGATCTCAGGCAAAGTTGCCGTGGCAACCACAACGCCTGAGCTCGGGGCCGGGGTGGCACGGCAGGAGATGCCTGTCTCCACTTTGTTAGCCGGGTAATTGGTCCTGCTGAGCAGGGGCAGCTTCAAGAAAGATGACAGCAGGTAGAGTCTGTCTGTTCACATACCAGGGCCACCTTATCCTTGGAGCAGATCTCTTGGATTTATTAAACACTTTAGGGGTTAGTGAGCTGTGAAAATCCGATTCCCCGCCGCTGCGGCTGCTGACGAGGAACTTCCTCCTGCGCTTCATCAGCTTTTCATTATCTTGCTGTGTTTTTGCAGGGAGGGAGGCTTCAGGGATTTAAGATGCTGCAGTTTTCAGGCTGCATGAGCCTCTCGAATCAGTCGCCCTCTCTGGCAGCAGCCTTGTCAAGAACGAGAGCGAGTCAGCTGCTCCTGGAGCTCTCCAGGCAACGCACGGCACAAACCAAGCCTCGCTTCAAGTTCTTGGCTCTCCGTTGTGCCTGCAAACGAATAAGCCAGGACTAAAGTGTTTCTGGTGTTCCTTATTTCCACATTCAAGTGTTTTCTTATGCTGAGGTGGAGAAAACAACCCCAGCCTTGCCCTCACTGTGATGCAAGCCGAGGATCTCCAGATGAGGGGTCACAACTCAACGGGAGCTGTTCCTCGCCTTGCACCTTCTGCACAGGAGGCTTGAAAAGCCCCTGGCTCCAAAGCTGTGAGACTTTCACCTGGTGGGACTCGAGGCACACAAAGCACAGATATTTTGAAAACATTCATCCATTAGCTCCTCTCCTCAGCAGATCAAAGCGGAACCATTCCCTGATTATTTAAAGATTGACTGAGCCTCTCTCCGTGCACTGAGCCGAGGCACAGCTCTGCTGAAACACCCAGGGCAGAGCAGCTGAGGGCTCCAATGCAGGGCAACGCCAGAATTTGAGTTTTTAGGAAATTATCAGCTCAGGAGGAGATTTCAGGGCAAGCAATTTGTCCCTCTTAAGCACAGCAGACACCTTCAAAAAGCGCCACCTCACCCATCCTGCAGGGACCCAGCAGGTGATGGGTACAGAACAGCCCCTCCAAGCTCTGCAGGGCTTTTCTCCTCATCTTCCCAAGCTTTCTTCCCACAGCTTCACAGAATCCCAGCGAGTGTTTTTGCTGTCAGCTCCCCCTCACAGGGGGTTTTTCCCAAAGCAGGGGGAATGAAATATCCCTCAGAGGAATTTGTGCTACATGAAAGTCAGGATGCAACAGGAAGATTTTCATATTGCCAATAACCTTGACAAAGTACAGGAGACAGGGGGATGTGGTTAGCAATTAAAAACAGCAATTTGCTATTCCAAAAGGGTTATTTTGCTGTAGTTCTTTATTTTAGGCAGACTTTGACTCCCAGCTCTGGATTTCATAAAGCACAAGGGCTTTCCCTGTAGTGGGACTGAATTATATCCCTCCAAACAATAATATATCACACTGGAGATATGGCTTTGTACAGCAAAACATTTTAAACAAACCCAGCAGTACAAATTAACCACTTTTCAACATTTCATATTAATATAATTTAATGCCTGGAGATTTCTGGCTTCCACAGCAACTTACTCTTCAGTTGACCTGCGGGGCTGACATCACACTAAAAATAATTAATATTAGCTGTGCTATAAATACCCACTCATTTCTACTACAGTGTGCATATTATGTATGACAACCATGCCTTTCCCAAACTTTAAAATCCTGTTTTACAGGCCTCTGTTCCAGCATAATATCCTCATAAACCACAATAGCAGAGCAGCACAGAGAGGACTAAATTAAAAATTAATGGGCCCTGCCAGTGCTGAGCTTTTCAGAGCCAGGAAAAGGCAGAAGGAGAAAGTCCTCCCTCCGTGTGAGAGTCCTGCTTGTAAAAAAGTAACAAAGCTGCCCTTCCCTGGCCTGGGTTTTACAGCCCCTTCCCAGGGTTATTTAGCCATGGAAAGGAGGAATTTCTACTGCACAAGGAAGTCAAGGGCTGGATTAACACAGGTCCTGTTGAGCTCTGCAGGAGTGAACTCAGGGTCTGATTTCTTCATCTGCCAGCAAAGGTCCTCATTAGCAGCTGCACTGAGGGGAAGTGCCTGGGTACAGAGGTGTTTCTTGGGGAGCTCTGAGGTGACAGGTGACCCTTGTGTAACCCTTTAATGAGGAAAAGGGGCCACTCAAACCTTCCTCAGGCTCTTCATGAGCATCAGAAAGCCATGGAACTTAAAATCACATTTTTTCAGAGGTTGCTCCAATGAGATTTTGTAAAAAGACCACATTGAACACAAATGTTCTCCTTGGACTGTGTTGTTTTAGCCATTATTGGTTCAGGGTGGAAGAGCATTCAAAAATAATCTTTGGATTTAGAAATATGGGTACTCCTGAAGAGGTTTGGTTTCTTCTCCTGCAGAAGGGGAAGAGCAGCAAGAGGCTCTGCTGAGATTTTAGGAACAAGATATTCCCAGGCAGGACCCAAGCAGATCCCTCCCCCAGGCCAGCAGCAGGGGAGAACAGGAGGGAGATTTCACCACACAGGAGTTTGATGGAGCAAATTCCCAGTCTGTGCACACGAGACAGAAGCTGCCTCTCAGCTCCCACTGATAACAGATTCTTTCTGCATGGAGGGAGGAGAAAAAGGCTTAGAAGGAGCCTCTAAAATCACAGGAATTGAAACCCTTTCTCCAGTCCAATCCACAAAAGCATTTCAGCTCTCAATTAAGCAGACACCCTTATTCATTAGCACTGAGCACACCAACTGTGGGGCTCTGCAAGGAGCATTCATAGCTAGAAAGGGTCTGGGCTAAGCACTCAGCTGCTGGATAATCCCAACTCCCAGCTCTTCAGGACTATTCCAGAGGCTCTCCCCCCCTGCCAGAGCTACAAGGAACATTTCACTTTTGTCACCTTATTCCCTTTCTTTCTAGAAAGGGCCCTACAGATCCCTATCCAGGAAGCTGGTATGGAATTCCATGGGACTGACTACTATGCTGCAAATCAAGTTTTAATTTAAACTTTGATCTTTTTTTAAAGCTCATGCACTGAATTTCAGCAACCTGCATTTCTTAAGCAATTAGGAAACCCATATTTCTTAAGTAATTTTGTTCCTATTATTAACAACTGGACTCAGTCTGTTAAAACACACACAGCTTTTCCATGACTGCTCGTCCAAAAGATTTCCAGCCTCTTACAACCCCTACTCCAAAGCTCCAGCCGTGTAACTCTGCACCACTCCACCAGGAACACCTAGACCAGGCTGTTCAGTTCCTTTAAAAAGCAGCAGTACTTACCTAGGATGAGCTGACACATCACTTTCCTTAGAGAAATGTGGTTTCTACCTTTCTCCTTAGCATCAACAGGAAAAATCCTTCCATCCTAAACTCGGCCCAGGCTGCTTGCAGACCCCTGGGAGCCCTGCAACACCTTAGAACCACTCCTAATTTTGGTAGGAGCTGCGGGAGGCTGCTCAGCAGCAGCCCTGCCTGGGCAGTGTCTCTGAGCCCCTGCAAAGAGCAGTGACAGCCCAGACCCCTCTGGTGCTCTCCAGCAGGAGGAAACACCATGCTGATCCAACTGCCCCCAGTGCCCTCAGGCTCTTCCAGCAGATAAAGGGCACAGGTGAAGCAGAAAGCTTAAAATTTAGAAGCTAAACAGACTGGCTGCTTAAAAAAGTCTGCTTTGCTTAGTAATGTGAGTAGAATGTGTGGTTACTGAGAAGGGATGCTGGGGCTCTGTTAGCAGAGGTATGGAAAGCATGCAAGGACAGACACACAACTCCAGGGAGGGGGCCTGAAGATAAAGAGGACTCACAGACTTTGAGAGAGGGGCAGAATAACCAGAAACATATTATGGGGATGAGTAAAGTTTGGAAATCAGTATGTATTAGAGGGATGGTGTAATTCTATCCATATGTAGCAGTCCAGGGGATAAAAAGGCTGGAGAACTGTTCATGGCACACACACTTTTGGAGGAATTATCCCCCGTGTGTCCTGCACTGAAACAAACACACTGACTTTACAACTACCTTTACAAGCTGTGGAGTTTTTACTGCTGATCACAGGAATCACTGCAGAGCTCCTGGGGCCACCTGGACAGGTGACAGAGCCTTTCAGGAGGTGGCAGGATGTCATGGTAGAAACAGGCTTGGAACAGAGAGAATCTCTGTGAAAGCCATGAAGCAGTGTCTGTGAGAAATCCTCACAGATTGAACCAAAACCATCCCTGGTTCTCAGGCACTCTTTGTGTCAACATCAAAGCAGGAATGCAAACAATCCTTGCCCCTGCAAGCAGTACATGAGAGTCTTTCTGATTGATTGGGATAATTGTTTATACCTTTTAGCCTGTGGTGTGTTTAATTTTAGAATTTTATCCAATTGAGCCTTATTTTTCATGATCTGCTTTATGTATTGTGTGGAATTTCTTAATAAAATATCTTTTTGCCTTTCTGAATTATTGGAGTCTATTTTGTGTCCTGTGGACTCAACAGCAACAGCAGGAGGTGCTGCCTTCTCTCTTCTTCTCTTCTCTTCTCTTCTCTTCTCTTCTCTTCTCTTCTCTTCTCTTCTCTTCTCTTCTCTTCTCTTCTCTTCTCTTCTCTTCTCTTCTCTTCTCTTCTCTTCTCTTGTGGCAGGAGGTGCTGCCTCCTTCTCTCTCACTGCAGCTTCTGCTCTGCTCCCTCCTGCCTCAGAATGCTCAGTGCTGTCTTGGAGGAGCCACGGGAGCTCTGTCACCTGGGGTTGCCTACAAATAGAATCTCCAAAAAAAGCCCTGAAGAACACCTGGGGTTCATGATTTTGCACCCTCCCTCTCTCCCACCTTTCCTTTCCCAGAGGAGCTGGCATTAAACAAGAGGATGCTCTAGTGAGGAAGTGGCATCACCCTCAAACAGGCTGAAGAAAGTGAACAAGAAACACCAGACTGCCCTTAGTCATTAAAATGAAGACACCAGCTCAAAAAACCTTGAGCAATGCTCTCTGCCTCCCTAAATTATTGCTGCAGTTTCCGTGGGAAGAAATGTCCTTTTCCCTTCTCCCTCTCCACTTCAGTGCACTCCTAGCAAGCATCCATTTATTTTTATTTTACTGGATGTTACACTTTTTATAGAAAGCCTACAAACACAGAAGAGCTTCTGTCAGACTTCCTGTGAACAGCAAAAGTCTTTGTTGGTGCTTTCTGTTGTTATGGTGCCCCATAAAGCCACACAGCTCAAAACAACTCCAGCAGAGCAAAAGCCACAGACTAAAAGCAGTTTATTGAATCAAAAGAGATTTCTTACATATCATGAGAAGCCAGGTATCTGCCAATATTTTTGACATGTAAAGACAAAATAAGCCTTCAGGTACTCAAACAATGGCTTAACCCTTTTCAGACAGAAGAGAAACTATCAAATCAACCCACACCAAATTTCCCATCGAGTCTCTCAGTTTTCCAGGGCACAAAATAACCCCTTGAATGGAGTTGCCGTTCAGCAGGGGAGCTGTTCCACACTCCGAGGAGCACTGAGCACCTCCATTAGGCAGGAGACAGCCCGGGGGAGGAACCTGCTGGCCCAGGATTCCAGCAGCTGCTCCAAGAGGAGCAGAAATCTCTGCTTGGCCTGGCAAACGTGCCCGTGGCTGCCCAGGAGGTGGAGAAGGCCATCACCAAGGCAATCGCGGGCAGGGTGATGCCCGAGGAGGAGGCTCGGGGAGGATGTGAGGGTTTTCACTCAGAGGCATCCGCAGGATGCTGCTGGAGAGCCGGGGGTTTCCATGGGAACAGCTCGCAGGGAGCTCCCTCCCAGCCAGGACAAAAAGGCCCAGAGAGAAAACTGTTACAGATTATTTGAGCCAACACATCCTGTCTGTGGCAAATCCAATCTTTCATTTTATAATAATTATGAGCAAAACATACAGCAAGCAAAATACAGCGCTGGGCGACCTGTGGGAGCTGCAAGCATCCACCACGGGCTGGCACTGAATTACAGCCAAAGCCTTCCTTTTGTACGCTCCTCTTCCTTGTTGTACGTGACTTGTGTAAGGTGTCTCTGCATCTGTGATTTTCTGATATCGGATAAGGCATCTCTGCATCTGCTCCAATTGTCCTTCTGTCGAAGAGTTATCTATCTGCAGGGTATGCAATTCTCTAACCCACAGGCATATCAAGATATGCAGTCTTAAACTCACAAGCATATGTAACCTTATCTGATGCTCACTTAACATTTCTTATTACTAAAGGCAGCTCCTTTAAAAATGTGGTTATACTGGTTACAACATATCTAGGGGAAGCATTTGTTGTTTCAACATATCGTGGTCTCTCAAGTTGGGTCAAGGAAACCACAACGTTCTGCCCACAAAGTTTAATGAATCAAATATTTACTTATTAAAAGGTTTGATGAACAATTACATACTTATCACAAAAACGAGCTGTGCTTTTTGTCTCTTTCCTCCTTTGCAGCAGCTGGACAGGGAGAGCAGCGAGGCCGGAGGGGTGGGAGAGCATCTTCCCACAAAGCTTAATGAATCAAATATTTACTTATTAAAAGGTTTGATGAACAATTACATACTTATCACAAAAACGAGCTGTGCTTTTTGTCTCTTTCCTCCTTTACAGCAGCTGGACAGAGAGAGCAGCGAGGCCGGAGGGGTGGGAGAGCATCTTCCCACCGCCAGGGAAGGTCCTGGGGGAAAGTCGTGCTCCTGCAGCCACCCCGTTCTGCTGCTCTCTGCTGCTTTGTGGGCAGCTGTTCCCTGTAAAGCTGGTATTGCTTTAGCACTCGAGAAAAACGCCTTTCCAGAGAGCTCTGAGTCCTTCCAGCAGCTGAATTGCACAGAATGTTGTCCATAAGCTGGTAGAAAAGCACTGAGCACTTGTCAGCCTGTCAGGGGCACTTGAGAGTGAGAATGGGTCCTTTCCTGGCTGAAAGCTGGGAGGTTTGAGTGTTTCCCAATCCGAGGAGGAGGTTTGGAGCACACAAATCATGTCATCTCCAGTAAATAGCTTCATAACACGGTGATTTATAGCGTGGGATGGCACAGAAGTCACTGTGGGAGGGGTTTCTGCATCATTTAAGGAGGGAAAAGAAGGGATTTGCCCTTTCACCAAGACCTCAGCTCTTAAACCAAACCTTACCACTGGACACCTCCTGCCAGCCCTCCCCTAAAGCATTATTTCATTTGTTTTTTTTTCAAACTATTTTGGACCAACAGCAGAAACCTGAGATCAAATTACTCTTACCTAGCAGGCCAGTCCTGACACTGCCTTCAAACCTGGAACATCCCGTGCTTTTCCCCACAGAGCCAGGGCTACAGCATCACCCTGGGTTCCTCAGCTGGCCACAAACACACACGTTACCAGCTCACCCCTGGGTGGTTTAGCAGCACAATTCACTGCTCAGGTTAATTCACTTTCATGCTTCTGCTCCACTGCCAGCACTGAACAATCCTTCCCCCTCCACAGGAGAAGACCAACCACGGCAGCAGCTCCAGCTGGTCTTTGTCCTTTGGTCTTTTGGCCACCCCTGTTCTGAGCTCTGACAGGGCTCCCCATCACCCCTAAAACTGAAGGGCTGGAGAGGGATCACCCATCCCACCCCAAGCACACTGAGAGTTGATTCATCCCAGCCAAAATGTCACGGGAAGGGGCCTCCCTCAGCTGTGCAGGGCAGGGACACCCACAGAGCTTTGGCTGATTTTTCCCTGGGATAATTCCATGAGTTTCAGGCACATCCTGTATTTACACCCACACCTCACAGCCAGCGTGGGAGGAAACCCTTCAAGGTCCAAGGAGCACATCAGGCTGCTCTGGTGAAAAACCCAAATGCTAACTAAGGGCCAGGAGGCCTTGTTACATCTATTTATAGGAATTCCAGCCGAGCAGAAAGGATGGAGGGCTGGGCTGGCTCTGCCTCCCTTCCAGGATGTGCTGTCCTGCTTATTGGACCATGAAATGCTGAGCAGAAGGAAAGGCAGGTTTGTGTGAATAATAATGAAGGTGGAGCATCTGCAGGGTTTTGTTCATGTCTGGAAGCTCCTTGTGGCCACTTGACCGAGCTAACAAGGAGACTGACTGACAGTGTTTGCTCTTGGGAACTTTCTGGGAGAAGGGGTTTCTGTGTTTTCAGGTGTTTCACTCCCTATCCCAGTAATTATCCATCAATTAATTCTTTCAGATCTAAAAGTAATATATTCAAGGCGCCAAATAGAAATTTAAGTGCTCCAGCAGAGCAAAAAACAGGCATTCCCTCAAAAACAGTGAAATCCTCACTGTTTTTTCTCCCTTTCTGATGTTGAGATCCTTCAGCAGAGGCCATGTGAAAATCACTGCACAAATCTGAAGCCACACACAGAGAAGTTGTCCAACCCTTCTGTGACATTCACACATAATTATTGCAGGCTCTGTTCATACAAAGCTGTCTATCCCTTCATGTTACTTCCAGAAAATTGTAATTCTCTTGTAGCCTTAACCACAAATTAATTTCAATTACGGAAGGGCCATGTTAACACGGAGGAATGTAATTTCTGTCTGGTTTCATCTCGTGCAAATCCTTGTAAGTATTTATCCATCATGAGCTGAGGTCACAAGAAGGGATGTGAACTATCACAGCACATTACAATTTCATAAAACCAGACCAAAGAAAGGAGCTGGGAGAAGCCAAGTAGGAAAACAGACCCTGCAAATTATGGGCTGCTTGTACAATCCAATTCAAGTGCAGCAGGAAGGCAGTGCTGGTGACTCCTGTTCACTTGAAAGTGCTTGCTTTATTTCAGCGAGAGGAGATGTTTCCTTTTGGCCCCCTCCACCCACCTCAGGCACAGGGGCTGTGCCAGCCTGACATCAGAGACAGCCACAGCAGCGCTGGGTCTCCCACCCAGCCTCCCACCACCCCTTCAATCCTGGGAAGGGAGCTCCAGCAGGCTGGCAGGGTGGCTGCTGGGGGTGTCCAGGATGCAATAGCTGAGGTTTGTTAAACTGCGAGGTACCAGCACCTCCAGGATTGAATTTATAACAGCGAGAGCAGCCCCATCTCATCCCATGTGTTCCTTCGACAAAATAAATAAAATGATTCCTGCATGGCATTACTTGGGCTGTTTTATTCCCCTCAGCAGCCAGCCCAGCATTACCAGCAGAGCTTCCCCATCCCCACCTCCTGCCAGGGGTGCTCTGCTGGCTGCCCTGGGAGCATCCCGGGGTGTCCCAGGGTGTTCCGGGGCAGGAATTCCCGCAGCATCCCTGGCAGGCTGGCCCGGCTGCCGAGAAAAAGGGAAAAAAATCTGCACAAACAACGCTCTGCAATCCCGTCAGCTCCGGACCGCTGAGGTTTCAGCACCACCGACAGCTCGTGCTGCGACAACAACTCCCTTCTCAGTTTTCTTTTGATGGCCAAAAGTAGATCATTCAGCCCAGAAACCTCCCTGCTTTCAATGGGTCTCGTAGATAACAAAAGAAGCCAAAGAGCACAAGATCCCCAAGTGTTTTGGCGAGATTAAAGCACGTGAAAACATAAATCCATCCCCCCAAAAAACCCCTCAGAGCTGCTGCAAGGCACATTCACTGATTCTTCTTCCAGCCTCATCAGCATTCAGCTCCCAGGGGTAAAAAAATTGCTTCTCCTCAGTGAAAAATCCACGCTGATAACGGCAAATGTGGGTGTCCCAATACAAAATATCAAAAATACACACAAAGGTTTAAATGCAGGAGGCCCTGTTTAAAGCACGTGGTGTTCATCTCCACACATCCACATAAACCTGAGGATCAGCCCCTTGCCAGGCCAGGTGGCCACTCCTGCCTCTGCCTCTGCTCCCACAAATTCCCTGGATTGCTCCAGCAGCTCCCAGCTGAGACAAGGCACAGCTCAGGATTATGGGCAATTGATATCTTTTATGAACAGGATCAATATATTTTATAAATAGGATCGACATATTTTATAAACAGGGCGAGCTGCAACTTTCCAGGGTGGAAAACCCACTTTTGCTGGCCCAGTGCTCTCCCCTCAGAAACAGCTTCACCAACACCTTTGTGACACAGGAATATTCATTTTCCAGCAGGATCCTGCCCAGGAGCTCAGTGTGTTTCAGGAATATGATGGACCTGGCTCCTCTGGGAGAACTCAGGGCTAATTTCAGCTAAGGAAGCCAATTGCTGCAAAATGCAGCTCAGGCTGGAGTTAAGTCAGGACTGATGCAAATCATTCCCTAAAAGAGTTTGTCTGTCCCACTGCACAGGGAAAATTGGCATTTGTAAATAGCCACCCTCAGATTTAAATGAAGCTTGGGAGCACTTGGGAAAAAACCACCTCTCACCCTCTGCACTTAATTCACCATTTTAGGTGACAAGTGGTGATAAATTCACAGGGTCTCAATGGCAGCATGGGGAATATCAGTCTAGTTCATTTTTTTATGTCCCCATCAAATAACAAGCAGCAAACTCCTCCATTTCAAGAGAAACTGATGGATCCATCTTCCCTCTCTGCCTCTTATTCTGCAAGGGATCATTCCTCCCCAAGGAGGTGCTTTCACTGCCAGTCCAACCCTCCAACTTTCTCCTTTTCTCAGGAAAAAAACCAGTCGAGTTTATTCAGGCAGTGATTCCCTTCTGCAGCAAGAGGACACTCAGTGCATTTCATGCTGTATTTCATGTCAAACACTGAATTTCTGTGAATTATATTCCTCCCGTCTGCCATAACCTGCCTGACACAGTTGAGGCACCTCCATCAAAACCCCTGCACATTATCAGAGCCTGTGAAGACACCAAATTCTGTACCACCAAACTAAGGCAAGGCTCAAACTCTCCAATATTATCAAAGCAGTGCAGGAAAAATCAGAAACCCAACAGATAAGCATGTAGAAACCCAAACTGTGCTTATACAATATGAATTTATCAGGCAAAATTCCTCCTTCCCAGCTGGCTACAGAATTTAGAAGTTTTGGAAACAGCTTGGATTTCCCACTGAAGAAAGATACCTGGGCTTCTGTTCAGGAGAACTGGAAATGGTCAGGATTTTTACAGGCAGAACAAACCCCCAGCTCTCTGAAGGACAAGTAAAGGCTCTTCCAGGTATCAACAAGGAGACTTCCTCTTATGCTAAGTCAGAGAAACAAACCAACAATCGCTTTAAATGCCGTTTTTACACCCCTCTCCCATGACTTCAGTTGGTTGGGCTTTTCCCACCTGGAAAGCACTTTGTGGCTCACACAATTCCAGCCTCTTGACCCTCACTCCTGGCAAGCCCATTCCCCCTCACCATGAGGCAAACGAGGCTCCCTGGAGCTCTTCAGCTTTGGCATTGCCCATCGCGGGGCTTGGGTCACCCCCAGCACCGTAAATGCAGCCCAGGACTCAATTCCCATTCACAGACGAGCAAAGTTCACTCTGCATTTACCCCCACCACGGCTGCTGTAGGTGTGCAGCCTCCCCAATTAGGTGCATTGATCTGAAGGAGAAAGGGTTGGCCTGCAGTTATAACCCTGCCCTTCAAAAGGCAATTAAAATGTTTCAATAATTGCCACACTCGTGGGCAACATCCATCTCAGCCAGGCAGTCCCGGCCACAGCTGCTGCCCTGAAATGTGAACAGATTATTCTTTACTGTTGCTTGGAGGACTCCAATCAAAATTTGGTTTCTGAAATCGAGTACCTGAGTTCTGACTCGTAAGGGGAATTTGAAAGGTCAAGGGGAAAAAAAAAAAAATTAAAGAATTCCTATGAGGTCTTGTTTGGAGCCTTCTGAAAGGGTCCTCTATGGATTTCCTTTCCCAGAAGAAGCTTCCATAGCTGTGTGAGTCCCAAAAACTGAATATTCCCATGTGACAGATGATTCTGGGGTACCAACAGCTTGCCTATGACCCAACATCTGTATCCTCCTCTCTTAAACCTTAATTGTAGTCTGTAAAGTCCTTTAGATATTTATGATATATTCAGCCACAAAGGGAGCCAATAATTACGTGCAGCCTGTCTCTCATTGCCTCAGGACTTCATTAAAACCCCATTAAAAGATCTGGCTGCCCTGTATTCCAGCTCTAAACTGAAAAGCAAGGGCAGAGCTTATCACACACCCAGGAATGCATTGTTATGCCAAGCCTTTGGAAATTTCCCAATTTATAACCGGTGAAAACAGGGCAGACAGCCTGGAGAGTCTGAGAGAACAGCTCAGGATTCCTGCCTGGGTTTGCACAGAACGCTCTGCTCAGCACTTACAAGGGAGGAGGGGTTGAGAGGGAAGAGCAGCTCCACCACAGATTCCTGACTTTTGAGAAAAGCTCTGTCACTGCAGCAGACCAAGGCCACAGCTTGCTGAAAGCAGAGCAGCACCTGTGGTAAGTAGTTTTTAAGTAACCAAACCAGGCCAAATTCTGACAAGGAATAAACCAAACACAAACCCTTTCAGCTCTGAACTGCCCCAAGTCCTGTTACATTCTAATACCACTCCAAATTAATCCATTTCAGTCAGAAAGCCAGGAAATTTCTGCTTATTTCTGGGGGTCAGAACAGTCAGGTTACATCTGGTTTAATTTTTCTATCAAGAGCACAGCACTTATCTAACTGTGACCCCCAGTGCAACTTAATCAGTGTTTCTTGGTTGAAAATACAGTTATTTTATTACCTGCAACAGCCACGGAGCTCTTCAGCCTTCCAGAGGAGTCAGTGCTCTGCCTGATTTCTCTGAGCAAGGATTAATTAACTACTTCATAAAAACCTTTCTCAATGAGCCCCAGCCACGAGGAGAGAACTCCTTGGGTGGGGGGAATGTGTTCCATCAGCACCAGGACTTCCCTTTGGGCTTCCTTCACCTCCATGAGAGCAACAGGATAAAACTCTGAGGAGACTGCAAGTGTTCCTGGATATATTAAAAGAGATTTCCTGGTTCACAGGAAACCACTGCTGGTGGAAGGAGGCAAAAAAAAAAAAAAAAAAAGGTTGCAATAAAGCACCCTCTGTCCTGTTTCTCACCTGTGCAGACATCAATCCCTGCCCTTCCTCAGGATTTATCTCACTCCATTCCATAGGGAGGGTTCTGGAGACCAAACCCGTCCCTTTGACACTCACTCCTCTCACACCATCTCATGCAGGAGCTGCAGGGTGTTATTTTTCCTAGGAAACCTCACAGGCTGCAGTGACAGCTCCAAAAAAAAGGGGATGGGGGGAGTGAAGGGGGAGGAAATCAGCAGAGAACTCGTTTATTGGCAAAAAGCCACCTGTCAGTTACACAAAAGCTTTATCTCTTCAAACCTCTTATTTTAATGAGCCTTCAATTCCTTACAGCTGAAAATGCACCCTCCATTCAAAGCAGTTCCTCCCCAATAAATGCAGGCAGCATTCTGCAGCTTTATCCATATTAGCCAAATCATGAGCACTCTTAGGATAAAACTTACTTTTCCTTGCTGGCTAAAACTTCGTGATGGTCCAGGCTATTTGTTTTATGAGCTGGATTGTTTCTGCAGCTTGATGTGTGGCCTGACCAGCACATGTGAATTCAGTGTGAAATCCATTCTTGGGATGCCTCTTTCCCTGCAGAGAAATTGCTTGTTAGTTATGTTAGTCTGCCCTTGATTAGCACAAATACCTGGGGCTTATGGAATTATCAAGTTTCTGGCAGCCAGATGTTATTTTAATGCATGTTTTAAAATCCGAACAGAAAAAGGCTTTCAGCTTGGACTAAATAAGCCTCGATTATGGCCTTGATAGAGAACAGGGAGAGCTCCTGTCAGAGCAAAACCTTTGAGCTCAGTTCCAGGACTATCTCTCTGATTTTATGTCTTAGAAATGTCCACTTCAGAAGCTCCTTCACAAAGAGACTCTCTGACCCAAAGAGCCAAAATAAGTCATCTTCCAAATTTTCCTTCTCAACACCAGTGAAAGCTAAAGCCAGGCTTTACCAGGTGGGGTAAGATCAGAGAACAGCAAGAATCAAGTTTTGAATCAAGTTTTGAACAGCTGCTGTCTCTAAAAACACTCAGGACACATTTTTTCCAGCACTCATATCCTGGTATTTGCCCATTTTAGCAGCTGCCCCACATCTCAGACAAGGTCAGCCACACTTCACTTCCCAGCCCCAGCTCCCAGACCTGCACCCAAACTGATTATCTCCCAGACTGATGAAATTTCATCTTGCTGAACTTTCCCTTTCCCCAATGCTCCTTCCTGGTTTTCTATATTAAATTTTACCTCCAGAAACTCTACAAGTGAAGGAATATGAGAACTTATTTTTTTTTTTTCTCCTTGGTGGTTATGTGTGGAAGCTGAGAGCTGGTCAGAAAGTTTCTCAGACATTGACTTAGTCAATATTGTCATATACCCGTGAGAAACTCAGCATCACCAAGAAGTGAGAATTATAAACAGGAGATGGAGAATGCTCTAAGGGGGCTGTCACTCACTCAGAATGGTTTTCAGATGAGTGTTAACAGCATGTAACCAACAGTATGAGGGGTGTTAATTTAGAAACCAATGGGATACAGCAAGAGGGCCAAGGACTCAGTTGTAGCAACAGGACATGAAAAGAAGGACAGGGTTTCACCACAATGGAGAGAACAGCAGAGGCCCCAAAAGGAGCCTCGTTTGTTATGGATACACAATTTTATAGGGTTTGCAAAGTGGGAGAGGATTGGAAGATGAAATCCCACCTCTCAACTGGACTGGCTATGTGACCAGTCCATCAGATTCCCTTCTCCAAGGAGGAATGGAAACAAAGCTGGTGTTTTTAGTACAATGTGTGAGAAAATCTGACTCAAGAATAGAAACTTTTCAGAAGGCTTTCAAAACCAGGGCGACACTCAATAAAAGAAGCCTTGTACAGTAAAAGAGGCTTTTTGCCTTCCTGGAATTTGCCCATGTATGTATGTCACATGCCTGTCTCAACAACAACAGTTATGCTCTATCTTTATTTATATCAGTGTTGGAATCCCAGGCCCAAAAAACCTCCAAGGCCCTGGACCAGCTTGCTCTGATTTTGAGATGTGCACTGGATTCAACTTCAGGCCATGGGAAAAACTTCCCAATTTAGTGACTTATAACAAAGATCTTAGTCTGCAGTTTAGGAAAAAGTGTGTTAAGTTAGACACTGGAAGGGTTTGCAGTGTGAGGTTTAGATGTAGAAGTAGTTACAGAATAAGGTAAAAAGTTTAGAGTGTGGTAGGATAGGGTGAAGATAAGAGGGATCTATGGCACAGCTCTGAATTGGATGAAAAATGCCACAGTGCCACGGAAATGCAGCAAAAGAGTGATTAACTATTGGTGTGGAATAGAAAATATATGTACATGGTAATTATCTACTGGCTGTGTAACCTTTAAAAGACCTTGTAGCTGACAATGTCTCTGTCTTTCTTCTGGAATGGCTGAGTTCTACCAGATTCTGTGAGGGAATCCTCAAACTCCTGGTAACTTCCAGCAATAAATCCATCTTGAAGCACACCAGAGCACAGGTGGCTCACTCCCTGCCATCTCGAGATACCAAGTAAAGAATTTTTTCCTCAGCTGCAATGAAATCAATTAAAAAATAAAAAATTTAAACAAAAAAATCACCAACAAGAAACACATCCTGAATTTCACCTCAGGAAACACACCCTGAATTTTACCAGATACAACTAGAAGGGCATTACAGCACCTTTCTTCTTGCCTGGACAATAAGAGGCCACACCACCAACCCAGGTATTTTGGGTGTTTTTAACTCCCTCAGCACAACATTTTATCCCACATTTGCACCACCCAAATCCCTCAAACAAAAAATAGAAACCTTTAACATAAAAAGAAACCTTAAGACAAAAATATACACTAAAAAAAAGGTTCAAAACAGAAAATCAGCATTTGAATTGAACATATAGATTTTATTCTGGCTATAAAGGGCATTGTTTGGAGTTTTAAAGGAAAGTTGTGGGTGAGGAAGGGTGGAATTAAGAACCACATTTATTTCTGATGTCTTGAATTGGAAAGCCTGGGATGCTTTCACTTGAATTTGGCCAAAAAAAAAAAAAAAAGTAAAGGGAAGGGGGATTTCTTCAAAAACTTCAAAGATGTGTCTGGATGTGTCTCCAGTAAACAGCAGTGGTGCTGCCCACGAACCTGTGGCAAGAGAATGAAATCCCTCATGGAGAGGTATTGGAGTTTGATATTGGAGCAGGGCTGTGTGTGGATAATCGAGAGCCCTGGAAGGGCTGGATTTGTCTCCTCAGCTGAAGCCTTTGAAGGGTCAAGCCTGGAGCCTGTAGTGGCTTTATAAATGTGATTAATGCTGGCTCCAAGACTGCAGCTAAGTGGGGAAAAGCTTTGTCCCAAACAATTTTTGATCAGCTGCCTTTATTAGCTCTGTGCCTTTATTTTTCCCTTTGCTTCCACACAATTCTAGGCACTCCCCCTGACCCAACACTCTTTTTTCTCCCTGCTATAATAAAGATGGCCTTTTAAAATTTTTTATTTTATCTTTTGAAGTTCTCTTCATTTCCATCAACTCTTCTTTTCAAACTTTCTTGATGGTTATGTCCTTATTTCTTCTGAGGCAGCTTTCATTTGGCTTGCTAAAAGAAGGGCAAAGTCATGACCCAGGCTCCTGCATGGCTTTGTTCTTGCAATTACTCCTGTGCTCCCTTAATTGGGAGCCTTTGTGTGCCTGGGCTCCTCTTGTGATGCTTTCTGTAGAGCATCCCTGGCAGCCCCAGGAAATGTCACCCATCCATTCCCCATCAGAGCTTTAATCTCTTCATTTTCAGTCTCAATTTAAATAATGGGAGCAGCTCCAGATGAGGTGAAGCCTCAGGAAAAGGTGAGATTTGACAACTGGGAGCACAGGAGAGCTGTGCTGCCCCCAGGAGCTCTCGCTGTGCAGGAACCTCCTCTTCATGTTCTGCTCACCCCTGTTCTACCTCTCTCTGTGCCTCCTCTGCCTTAAAATCCTCTAGAACAGATTCAGATCCCTGTTTGCCCTCTTCCTTCATCACCAGGGTTGTATCTCTCCAGTCCCATAACTCGGGGTGTTGTTTTATCAGTAAATCTTCCTTGTGAAAGGAACGAGGGACTTGTCTTTCCAAACAAACTGTGGCTCTGCTGGTGGATAAAACTGGCACTGAGAGATAAAAGAAACAATGGGAAGGGATTCCACTGATTGATGAGTGGAATGGGCCTTTTGTCTTTACAGACAAACTCTGGGTCTGCTGATAAATAAAATTGGGTATTGAGAGATGGAAGAAACAGTGGGAAGAACCACGAAGTCCACAGGAATTCCACTGATTGACACAAGGAAAAGAAAAAGGAGGGGGGGGTTATACATTAGAAGGGGGTCTGTATCAGGTGATTTGGGAAGTCTGTACCTCTCAAGTACCTCAACCAAAGGGGAAAGAGAGAGGGAAATGAGGCTGGGAAATTGGGATAAAAAGAAGGCTGTGACCCCTGACAATGTGAGAGACCCCAGGGGAAATGCCCCATGGGCTCTCCCTTTATTCAAATAAAGTGACAGGGCTCCTCTGTCTCCTTTTTGGACAGAAACCTCTGGTGTTTGTGGGTTAATTTTCCCGATGCTTGGAGTCTCCTTTTTGCCCTTTTCACCACAGCCACCTCCACACCCTCTGAAACCTTTCCTTTATCCACAAAAATTCCCTGTCTTCCAGTTGAAAATCAGCATTTTACCTGCTGCTGGATGAATTCTTGACTGATGATGTCATTCTATTAACATACAGCCCCAGTGGTGGAATTCCAGCCTAGTTTTAGTCATCAGAAAACTTAGTCTTGACTTAAAACTGTCACCTCAGCTTATGTTTTTAACTTCAAGCTTTTTGGTTCTGTGGAAAGACAGCCTAACCTTTTTTTTATAATAAATGTTCTTTCCACCTGATAGCACAAACTTCAGTGCCACTCATCTTTTCACCCATGCTGCAGTGAGGTTTTTTTTTTTGTACAGTGAATAAATGACTTGAGAAAGCTGGAACGAATTTCCTCCGTCCCTGTGGCAGCACTGGCAGGAGCTGCCCCTTTCTCACACCCCTTCCCTGAAGCTGTTCCAGGTGTGTGAACCCCAGGCTGGGTGTACATTATGGTGCATATTCATGGTGCTGTTCCATTTATACTTCTAATTTAATTTCTATTTCTGTGCATTCCCTGCTGCTCCTCATCCCCAGGACCTGTTAACACCGAGTCTGTTTGGTTACGTGTTTCTTATGAATGAGAACTTTCATCCCAAGACATGACTCAGGCAAAATCCTGCAGCACAAAGCCAGTTCGAGGTGTGTAGGTATTTAAAAATCCCTGCCTTTCATCAATATCTGAGACGTTTCAGGCTGCTGAGAATAAATTTCTGACGTTAAAATGATTCCAAGGGATCAGGATATTTGTAGGAGTTTTCTTTGCTCTTTTAAAACCAGCAGCATAATTCAGTTTGGTGCTTTGCTCTGCAAACCTTAACGTGGCCATCAATCATTTATGAACTGCTGTGCATTTTGGGAAGTAACTCTGAGGTAAGAAATGCAGAGAGGGAAAAACAAAGCAAAGCAAATCAGCAGCTCCTGTAATCCCCTGTCAGATTAGGGGCTACCTGAGAAGATGTTTCTGTTGCTGCAAGTGCTGCTTGCCCAGATAAAGGCAGACTTTGCTCTCCAGAGAGCTCTCTGCAGTTTTTATGAAGCAAGTGCTACCCTGATTTTGGTGTAAATTATCTGTATAATCTCTTGTACATGTCCTGACATTTGGGTAGAAGCCAGGGAGTGCTGGTAGGCTCTGACTCTGTATCAGTGGCAAAGCCTCAAACTGAATTTAGTCCTAAATTCAGTTAGATTTTAAAATCTAATACTGGGGTGTTGTGCTGGGTGTGTTACTGGTGCTGGAGCCCAGGGCACATCTATGTTTATCCAGGGGGTTTTTTAGGATTCTTCCTTATTTTTATTACCCTCTGAAACTGGAATACAATGGTTGAGTGAAAGACAATTGTCACTGTTGAGATGGACAAAATGACAAAAGTCCCCAAAGGCAAAGTGAAGCCAAAGGCACCGTTTAATAAAACAAAGCCTTTTTATAACATATTTCACACCCGTGTTATATCTCATTGGCTCTTAGAGTGACACCCCCAACACCCATTCACAAATAATCCAGAGTGAAAACCAGACTCCCTCAGCACAGGTGTTTGTCTGTATCTGGTGTTTGTAATTCTTGCTTTTTGTTGATGCTGAACATTCCCACGAGAACGCGGCAGCATTGTCCAACCGATGTGAGAATGTTTTTAGCTTCTCATGAGTAAAATGCTTGCAGCATGCAGCTGAGAATTTCTCTGGTTAGGCTGCCAGCATCCACAGACAATTTCACAGCAACCCAGAAAGATGGTGCTGATCCATGGGTGCCAATTCCATTGGCAAACTCTTGGTCACAGCAGAGCTGCTGAGTGGCACAAACCAGGCCCAGGAAAGCAACAGGCTGGGATTTTTCAGCCTTTAGAAGCACACAAAGAAGGTGGAGGATGGCACGAATCAGGCAAAGGAAAAGCAACAGGCTGGGATTTTTCCCTTTAGAAGCAGACAAAAGTTGAGGGTGGCACAAACCAGGCACAGGAAAGCAGCAGGCTGGGATTTTTCAGCCTTTAGGAAGCAGACAAAAAGTGGAGGGTGTCAGAAATCAGGCCCAGGAAAGCAACAGACTGGGATTTTTCAGCCTTTAGAAGGACACAAAGAAGGTGGAGGGTGGCACGAATCAGGCAAAGGAAAGCAACAGGCTGGGATTTTTCAGCCTTTAGAAGGACACAAAGAAGATGGAGAGTGGCACAAATCAGGCACAGGAAAAGCAGGCTGGAAATTTTCAGCCTTTAGAAGCAGACAAAGAAGGTGAAGGGTGGCAGAAATCAGGCACAGGAAAAGCAGGCTGGGATTTTTAAGCCTTTAGAAGCAGACAAAAAGTGGAGGGTGGCACAAATCAGGTACAAGAAAGCAGTAGGCTGGAATGTTTCAGCCTTTAGGAAGCACACAAAGAAGGTGGAGGGTGGCACAAATCAGGCCCAGGAAGAACAACAGGCTGGGATTTTTCAGCCTGTGACTGGTCAGCTGTTGAATTTTCACAGCACTATTCATTCCAGGGAGGAATTTTAACCTTGGCCTGGAGATGGAGATGCACAAGCTCACAGGCTGAGCAGCCATCCCTGCTGCAGGGGCTCTCTGGAAGATGTTAAACACCTTTTTCCAGGCCTGGGCTCAGTGTTTAATTGCCCTGTGAGATCTGGTGCATATGTTCTGTGCTTGCTGTGTTGTGTGAGGCTGGCAGAACTGACCTGTTTTCTATAAATTCCTTTCCAGAGTGCTCCTTCAGAGCCCTCCTGGCTGTGCTGTGTGTACAAGAGACACTTGACAGCTGCTGGGAGGAGGAGGAGAGCCTGAAGTTTGGGATAAGGTTTTTATCTGACACACCACTGCTGCTGTTTCCTGGCTCCGTGCCCTTTGAACGGTGCATTTACCTCAGAAGCCTTTTTGTCCCTGTGGAAGCACCTCTTAATTAAATTTAAGTCACAGCACAGTGGCCTCACAGGCTGTTTAGCTGTGGCTGTGGCTGTGTAGGCACTTTAACCTCTTCTCAACTCCCAAAAGGGCTTTAATATTTAAAATTTCATTTTATTTCCAACTGTGAGATTCCACCTTGCTGAAAACTTGAGTTTTGCCCTTCCAGGAGCGTTATGGCCAGAACCCAAACCGTGCTGATGGATGTAAAGGAGCTCAGCAGAAGTTTAGGTTGGGATATAACATTTAGAACATCCTGATGCACACAGAAGTTGGATGCTCAACAGCATGAAGAGATTATTTTCCAAACTAATGGCCTCCTGCAATCTACTGTGTGATTACAGATGAGGTTTTAGTGGGTTGGGAAGGGAAAAGCAAGCTGGAGAGCTGTAAGATAAATTCATCCATGTAATCACTCACACTCTAGACAAGAAATCATCTCCAAACTGAGCTCCACAACACAGAGGAGTCTATTTTCAAGCCTGACCTGGCATCAAGAGATGCTTTGGTGAATGAACAAATGCTGCTGGGCTGCCATCAGTGTTGTCTGGAAATGAGTGTAATTAGGGAGAAACAAATAATAAAAAGCCTAAGTGCAGTGAGCAGCTCCTTTACTGTCAGCAGCAGGATGTGTGCTGCCCTCACAGCTCTGGAAGCTGCTCTGGCAGGAGGTGATTTGTGTTCCTGCCAGCACCACTCACTTCTGTGGGGATGATTTTAATGGGTGTTTGGAGCTGTCCTCCAGAGACACTTCTGTGCAATTATGGGACCAGCCCCCTTGGATTGAATGAGTCTGTTATCAGCAGTATAATTATTACTGTGGTGTCAGATATTAGAAATCTGATTTTAGCTTGTCCACTGGATGAAATGCCCACGTTGTTGTGCATGTTTTCCCATCTGTCTACTGTGCAGAGGGAGATTTTGTGGCCAAAAGGCTTCTTGTGGCAGTGGTGCTGACCCCTGAGCAGCCCTGGCCAAAGGGGAGGGTGCCCCTCACTGGTTTTTAGTGGAAAAGTTTGGGAATAAAAGAGGCAGATTTAATTTTCTATAAAACTGTGTACTCTGCTGGCAGGCTGCACTGATAGAATAGAATCAGAGAATGAGTTGGGTTGGAAGGACCTTAAAAATCGTCCTGTTCCACATGCAGGGACACCTTCCTCTGTCCCAGGCTGCTCCAAAACTCATCCAACCTGGCCTTGGACACCTCCAGGGACCTGGGAAACCTCTGCCTCCCCACCCTCACAGGGAGGAATTTCTTCCTAATATCTGAAATTTCCCCTCTTTCAGCCAGAAGCCCCTCCTGTGCTCTGTTTCCAGTGGGGAAGACTGGTGGATATTCTCCTTCAGCTCCCAGCATTCAGAAAATGATGCCTGTCTCCAACCAGCCTCTCCAGACCTGAACTTCCACACCTGCTCAATAAAATCCCCAATTTCTGGAAGTTTCACAGAAACTTTGTGTGTCTTTACAGGAGGCTGGCTTTTCCCCTTTGCAGTGGGATGTGTCTCCATGCAGGGAATGATGTGGGACCAGGTGGATGTGGCAGGGATGGGAATTGCTGCTCCAAAGTGGCATTCCCAGTGTCCTTTGGATCTGTCCTCAGTGGCTGCAGCTGCCTGCTCCTGCCACATTTCAACTGATTCTGTTCTGTGTTATTAAAACCAGTACCTGCCTTCTGGGAGACTAGACAGGAGAACTCTGAGCAGCTGAGCACAGAACAGAGTTTAAAATATTTTTCCACACCATTAGTGAAGCTTCTTAATGCATCAAGCCCTGTGCTTCTGGGACTTGGCTGCAGGCAGGAGGATACACTACACATTTTAGAGTTTTGGTGCAAATGAACTTATCTGAAGGTTCTGGTTGGGTTCAGGGCCTGAAAACCAGTGCAGGACCTGAGGAAATCCACAGCTGGAACTGTGGTTTGAGTTTTTCCACCTGTCTCAGCCACCAGCTACAAACAAAGGTGGCTTTTTTCTCTCTTCTGTGATGTTGTAACCAGACCTAAGAACTGGGGAAGAGAAGGGAGAGAAAAGCCCAGCCTAAAACCCAGCCTAAAAGCTGGGCTAATGCAGCTCTCTTGCAATTGCCTCTGAGCAGGGGCTGAACAACAAAGCCCGTGGTGATGGCTGTGAAGAGGTGAAGGGGTCTTGGTCTCTAATTGAAATTGCCAAAGTGAGCCTGACATTCTGACTTGAAAAGGCCTTTGCCACGTGGATCCTTCAAAGCTGTTTTGAACCACAGGCTCTCAAGTTCCATTTCTGTTCAAAGCAGTCTTGTCTCTAAAAACTCTGTATTGCACTTGCTGTGCTGCTGAATTGTCTCCTTTTTTCTGTTTCAGCTGTTTGTTAACCCTGTTTGTGCTCAGTCCAGCATGCACTGCTTAGGTGGGGGATGTGCTTCAAGGCTTGAGGAGAAAAATATCTTTTTAACCCATAATTTTCATTGTTCTGAAGAGATTCTGAGGTCTGCTCTTCTCTGCTCCTTGTCCTTCCAGTGAATATCTTCCTCCAGTGCTGCAAATGCAAACACTAGAACATGTAAAATGAGACCTCTCTTGTTTGTTTTATTATGTTAACAGGTCAAAACCCAAAGTTACAATATTTAAATTCAAGTCACAAACACATATTTTTAAATGGCATCAGTGTCATCTTGCATGTGCTGCAGTCTGAGGAGAAACTGGATGGAAATAATGCTCAGAAAAATGGAATTAGTGGGCTGAGCTTTGTTTGTCACATGTGCAGATGCTAAAATAAGGGAGGTGTGTAATATTTAATGAATTTTCTCCACGTTTAACAGCAGATGATGATGTGCAGTTGTGTTTGATAGATGTGGTGAACATCCCTCTGCCACCTGCTAGGGACAAAATAAGTGGAAATGAAATGCCTGGTGAAATCCTGGTGCCATTGAGCACCTGTCAAAACCCAATTTTGGTGTGTTGGAGTTCCCACTGCTCCTCTCCCCACAAAGGGGAAACCCTCACTCCATTCCAAAACACCGACAGCAGCCAGGCTTGTGCAACAGAACAGTCACTTTCCTATAAAACAAATTATCCTCGCTATCAAACCGTGGGTCCTGGGAGCTGTGGTTGGGATTCCCTGGGCAGGAATCACTCCCTGCCTGCTGGATTCCCCATGGGGAACCTGTGCACCAATTCTTCTGCAAGTCCCTCAAACGTCTGGCTGAGAAAACAGAAGTTTGAAGCTGCTGCTTCTCCTTGAAGTTGAGGTTTTCCATTGTGCATCACCACAATGTCCCTTTCCCAAAGGACATTTTGGGTTTTTTTCCCAATCCTGCCATGGAAAAGCTTTGTCCTGCTGGGTTTTTTAATTACACACCATGATTGCATGACTGTTCAATTTGAACTGCAAGGCTGATATTAAAGCAATAATGTGTAAAAGTGTTTTGCTTCCATTTTCTAATTCCTAAAATACACAAAGTGGTCTGCAGCAGGCAACTGGAGGGGGTGGCTGGAGGGGCACAATGGACTCTGTGATCCAGGGTTCTATTGGCAAAGAGGGTGATTTATTCTACTAAAATTATGGGAGGTTTTATATTNCTCATGAAGAGGAACAGGCTTAAAACAGGCAGCTCTGTCCTCTCTGGGTTTAATAATTTTGCTTGCTGTTTGTCCAACTCTGACTGAAAGTCCTTTTACCTGCCTGAGCCTGATGAGGCATTTTCACTGAATTTGCCCCAATGTAATCATATTTACAGGTGATAAAGCCATGAGGAAATTCATGAAGGCAGACTAAGGACTGATTCACAGGCTGTGAGTACTGTGGAAACAGCCAGAAGTTGTCAAAAGAAAAAAACAACCAAACACCAAAAACAAAAAACAAAAACAAACAAACAAACAACCCCCCAAACAACAAACAAACCCCAAACCTAACCAAACAAAAAAAAAAAAAAAAAAAAAAAAACCCCAAAAACAAAAAGGAAAAAAAAAAAAAAAAACCAAACAAAAAATCAACACCAAAAAACCAACCAAAGAAACGAAAAAACACAACCAAAACCAAACCAAAACAAAACAAAACAAAAAACAAAAAAACAACCAACCAACCAAACAAACAAACAAACAAAAAAACAACCCAACCACCTCAGCAAAAATACTTTATCTTACCTCACATTTATTCCTCAGAAGAGATCATACCCCTCTTCTGTCAGTGGAGATTGAGGGTGAACCAGAACTAAAAAGCCAGATTTTAGGTCTATTATTTTAACAACTATTTAGTGTTAATGGAATTTATCTTTGTAATTTTAATATAAAAATACCAATGCCCTGCCCTTGGCAATGGGCTCATTCTCAGGGCTGGATTTGGCCTGGCCAACATCTGATCCTTCAGGAAAACATGGGAAAGAAAGCACCTCCTGAGGAGAGGCAGAATTCCTGCCCACCCAAAGGAATCCATGGCTGTTTCAGAGCTGCAGTGGAGAAAACTTTAAAAGGCAGAGGCAGAGGCTGTCCTGAGAGGCTGGGAGAGAAAAGGGAGAATCCACCTGGAAGTTTGCAGAGCCTGGCCAGGTTCACTCTGGGGGTGTCGGTGCTCGTCCCCAAGTGAAAGAGCTCTGGAAATGCTCAGGGCTGTGTGAGGAAAGGCTCTGGAAAAGCCTCGAGTGCCCTCTGTTCACTCAGCAGCTCAGGGGAGATCTCCAAGGACAGGGCTGACACTGAAGACACAGATTTGGTCTTTTTTTTCTTGATGTGCAATAGATGTTGGAGTAAAAATTCATTAAAATTCAGCTACAATCCTCATTTCCAGCGTTCTGAGGGGTTCCCTGCAGCCACGACTGAGGGAGCTGCAAAACACAGGGCCCTATTTAGGAAAAAAAAAAATCAGGAGGAAAACCTAATTTATTTTTCTTGCATCAGCCTCGAGGTCTTGAGTATAATGAGGGCTGCCACTGTTGTGTCTGAATTAATTACTCAAGAGTTGCTTCTTCCGTTCCATGAAAGCATCACCCCTGCACTGATATCCCAAAGATGGGAGAGTGGGGTGGGTGTCCAACAACTCCATTTCCTCTGCAGAAAATCCAGCAACACCTGGGAATTCGCTCCCTCTGGAGATGGCAAACAAGGAAAATCCCAAATTCCTGCTCCTGGAATATTCCTCTGGTATATTCCACCGTGTTATTCCAGGGTATCTCTGGTGGTCACTCCTTGGCCATAAACAGAACCTGCCTTTTTTATTTTTACTTTACCCCCTGATAAAAAGCAGCACAGAAGGAGCAGTAAAACACCCTCAGCTTTAAAATAAAGGATGGGGCCATAACAGCTCTTCCCAAAGAGAATGAGAGTGGGAGGGAACCAAAGGTTCAGGGGATTGATGCTCCAGGAGCTGGGGGGAAGGGGTTTTGTGTGACCCCCTGGTAGTATTTAGGTTGAGCTCCAAGTCCAAGTGGTACCTGGGACGTTTTTCTTCTGTTCTGGGAGTTTCTTTTGTTCTGTGCAGGTAAGTAACAACTTTTACCTGGAATTTTTAACCCAGTTTTCAATAAGTGTATTATGGTGTCAGGAAAATATGTAAATTATAAGATGCTGGTACCATCCTGTCTGGTTTTTAGCTCACTGTGGGCTCTCAAATGATAGTTTTTGGGTCTATTTTGGGGTTTTTAGGCAAATGATGAGAGTGTTACTCAAAACTGTGGTTCCTTCTAATGAAAGTATGTTCAATGTTTTATTTTCCAGTAAGTGTTGAGAGGACAACACAAAATGCTTTTTCTTTGAGTTTTTTGTCATTTTCTGAAAGGAAATACAAATATAAAAGCAGAAACTTAGAAGAAACCATCTGGCTATTGGGAATTCTGCTTCTTAATCCAAATGTTCTGCTGTGATGCAAAACAAAGGCAGAAAATAGGTTTAGACTTCAAAAATATTTTGGTGTTTAAGGGCTTGTATCTTAAATTAATGCTTTCACATTTTAATGTTTCCAACAGCTCTTGTAAATCAGAGGCTGGAGGGATGTTCTGAAGCTGGAAAATATGGTGCTCCAAAATATTTGGATGTCTGGGTCTACAACACAACTAATGGATTGTGGGGTGGTGTTGTGTGGATCAGCCCACAGGCTGAAACTGGCTTTTTCTGTCCCAGCCCTGAAAAGGAAATAAGAGTTGGTGGCTTCAACCAGAACAGAATAATTTTCTCTGTGGGCAATTCAAGTCTTTTATTCTAATTGATGGGGAGCGTTTGCTTGGGTGGGTTTGTTGCTCATTTGTAGAAACTCCTCTTGGTAGTTTAAACTCAGTTTTCCCTTCAAATTGAAGGAATTGCCCTTGTAAAAGGCTGCACCTGAACTGTGACCTGACAGAATTAACAGCACCTACTCCTGGATGCTGATTGCCACCCTGCTAATTAATGAACCTGCCTGGGTGACTGACAGGAATCCTGGATTAAGTGCTGGGGTTTGGGCTCTGAAACTCTCTTGCTTTTGAGCTGCTCAGGTTGGGCAGTGGTGTTTTTGTCATTTCTGCCTCGAGGTGTGGTAGGAAAATATTCCCAGGTGTGGGAAGCTCCACAGTTTGTTTCTGGTGGAAGAAGCAAAGGCAAGGCCTTGGCAGAGCTTTGGGACAGGACCCTGCCTGAGGATCACAGGTGTCTGTGGGAGCTAAACCAACAAAGCTCTGGTACATGAGGAAACTTTAATGCTAAAAGGTGGGCAATGCCATTCTTTTGCAGGTGGCAGCATGGGCAGCAGCCTCAGCCAGCAGCTGTGCTGTGTGCTCTGTGAGAGCTGCAGGGAGCAGCAGGCAGCAAAGGCAGAGCCCAGCGAGACAGAGCCCATCCTGCAGAGCCCCGGGCACACAGGGACCTTCTCTGACACACAGCCCCCCACCCCAGCCCTGAGGGTCCCCAAACAGGGCTCCAAGGACATGACCCAGGACCGCCAGCCCTCAGCTGCTGCTCTGGAGGAGAATGGAGAGCCCTGCTCTGCTGCAGGTCCCGTGGGAAGGGCAGAAGGGTGGGAGGCAGCCTGGAATCCCATGGACTTCTTTGTGGCCCCTGCTGATGAGGAGGTTGAAGGAGAAGCTGAAGACTTAACCCAGCAGGAGGAAGTGGGTAAGACAGAAGAGGAGATGGAGCCAGTTCCTGATGTTGCTGAGGCTCAGCCTGTGGGAGACACAGCTCCAGGTGCTGAGCTTGTGGCAGAGGAGGAGCAGCCCCACGCCCTGGGGCAGCCTGGCACTGAGGGAGCCCCCCGTGCTGGAATTACCCCCCAGGAGGGAAATATTCCCAGCCTCATAGAGATCTCCAGTGAAGCTGAACCTGGCCAAGGCTGTGGGGCAGAACCTCCTGCAGACACTGGGGAAGTTCTCATAGACAGGGACTTGTCACTGTGTGCTGGGCAGGTGGCAGGGGAGCCTGAGCCCCCTCTGTGTGCTGAGCTCCTGGAGGGCACAGACAGGGCTAAAGCTGCTGAGACAAGTCCTCAATCTGCCCAGAGGGCTGAGCTCACCTATCTGGTGGAAGCAATGTCTCTCCTGACCCTGCAGAGCCCTTCAGAGGTCATAGCAAGGAGTGTGGCTGAGCTCTGTTCTGCTTCTGCTGTGTCCTGGGGGTCTCTGGAGCCACCAACCCAGCTGCTGGGGCTGGTAAAGCAGGGGATGCAGTGCAGTCTGACACCTGCCCAGGGTGTGGGGAGCCTGTGCTGTGCAGGGCCTGTGGGACTGAGTGAGGTTTTGCAGCAGCCCAGGGATGGAGCCCTGTGTGAGCTGGGGCAGGAGGGCAGCAGGGGATGTGCCCCAGGAGCTGAGGCAGAGCTGCAGCACGGGAAGGTGCAGCCAGCAGTGGAGCTTCCAGGAGAACCAGCAATTTCTGCTCCCACACCTGCAAAGCAAGGGGCTGAGCACTCAAATGTGCTCCTCTTGGTGTCTGAAGTGCTTGGGAGTAGTGGAGAAATAGAGGCTGAAAATGTTGAAGCTTGAGATGTTTGGTCCTCGGGTGGCTTGGGGTCACATCTGTTCAGTGACAAGGATGAGGTGCCTGCCCTCAGGAAGGGATTCACCCCAGCTGTTGGACTCAGGATTTTGCAGAATGTGTCCTGGACTTCAGAAACTCTTGCCAGACAGATCTGTGAAGGTTTTTTTTTAGAGCTTTCCAAGTGCTCCTCTCGATTATTGTTCAGTCACAGATCTGTTTCTTGCTTTTTCCAGTAGCTGTTTCTCAGATCATGCCTCGCTGGGAGGGAGCTGATTCACTTGAACCAGGATTTCACTGAGCTGACGTTGGGCACTGCATTCCCCCAGCGAGGTTTGGTGATGGGAGATTTCATCCCTTGGTCAGAAGATTCTGGGAGCAGAGTGGAAAACTGCTCCTCTAATCCTGTGCAGCCAGATGTTCACTGTGAGGCCAACAGCCACTTCTCCTGCTACCTCAGAATAATGAAATATTTGAGCTACCTCCTTGAATAATTCTCTTGTACAATTGATGCTTCCTGCTTTCTTGTCAATGTTGAACAAAATATTTTCACAGGAAGATGATGAAATCCTAATCCTGGCTTGTTCTTTGTATCTCTTGTGGTAGTGGAAGTGTTTGTGTAGCCTGTGCTGTTTATGTAGAGGTTAAAATGTAGTCTTGAACAGAATGCAGAAGTCAGTGTATTGCAGCTGAAATCTACTGACTTTTAATGTTCCTCACTTTGTGCTACCAATAAAATACACTTTTAAAGATCATGGCAAAATCCCAAACTGAGTGTGTTTTAATTGCTGGGAATAAATGAGAACAGAGAAAAGCACTGAACAGTGTCAGCCATATTCTTTCTGCTTCAAAGGAGAAATAGGGACCGAGTCCTTTCAAAAGGAGCCTTTTGAGCAACCTCTGACTGCACCAAGTGCCCAGGTGTTTATGTGGGGAGTGGGACAGTGGTGGATTGGAGGGTTTTTAGGAATTTCACTTCTTGAGGAACAGGATACTGAGGGAAAAACTGCAAGACAAAATATCCTGCAGGTGCCTCTTCATTTGTCTTGCACAGGGCTGAGGAGGGGAGAGCTGAGTGTGACCAGTGATGTTGGGGATGAAGATGAATGCTTTGGGAAAAGGATGGGTTTTTTGTAACACCTTGACTTCTGTCCTTCCAACTGCACTTAGGCTGACAAAGCCTCCTGCATGTAAGATTTGCCAAAAAAACCTTCCCCACTTGCTGGGGAAAGGAGATGCCTGGGACACTTTCTGTTCTTGAAAAGGAGATAATAAACTCTGATTTTTGCTCAGATGGGCTGTGTCTGCATTGATATTAAACCATGGGCTGCTTGGGCCCAAAAGATGGGAAGGTATTAAATAAACACACACAAAACTGACTCAAGGCTCATCTTTTTGAACTCAATTGTTTTACTTTTTGCTTGTTCTGCCAAAGTCCCCCACTCCTCCTGCTGCTGCTCTGGGTGTGTTCACTGCCACTCTTTGTCCCAGGCTCCCCCAAAACCCAAACTTCAGGCAGGTGAAAAGGCCTGTGCAAGAAACCCCGAGGGAAATCAGCATCAATCCCATTTGTGCCTGACCAAAGCTGGTTACTTCATTCTGCTGAGGAGGATGCTAAGCAGGAACTGTGCTACAGCAAATGTTCTTTAACCACTGAGAGCCCTGGGCCTGTGGCTCCTGAGCCTGGGGCCAGGCAGAGCTTCCAAGGCCAAGCTGGAAAAGCAAAGCTGTGGTGGAAAACCCTTCTTGTTCCTTGAGGAGAAGATTTTTCACCCCATTTGTGCCATTTTTTTGCAATGCCAGCTCTGTGATGAACGAGGACAGATCAACCCTGGGTTGATGGCACTCCAAATGTACCAAGAGGCCCTGCCCTGTGCCTTGGAAGGAAGATACAGCTCTATTAAGAGGGAGCAGCTTGAACTCCATAATAAAAAACCCCAAAAACAAAGAGTGATGCCCTGAGCTGCCTGCAGCCTGTTCCATGTAAGCAATGGTGCCATGAAGAGGCACTGGAATGGTGCTGGGGTACAGCACTCCATCACACAGCACAAGCCTGAGCTGAGAGCTGAGCCTGGCTCTTTGGAAGAGCTGTGATTATTTCCTTTTATTTGTCAAAAAAAAAAAAAAAAAGGGNTATGTTTTTTTTTTAGAACAGCCCTTTTAAATATATCAAAGTAGCAAAGATTGGAAAAGGCTTTTGGAACAAATACTAAGCCTGGTAAAGGAGGGAGATGTGACTGCTCTGACAGGAGGATTTTCCTCCCTCCCCTTGTGCCATTTCCTGTGGTGTCTCTCATGCAGGAGATTCTCTGGATTTCTTCAAATGGGTCAAAGTTGGAGTTTTTAAACTAGAATATTTCATCTATTTCTTTCATCTAGTTATTTCATGTGTGTTTCATATGTTTCCATATTTCACCACAATCCAAGGGTAAGAAATTCTTTAAATCTGTCTTTTAAATTCTACACTTTAAATCTCAGAAATATTCCAACTACCTCATGAAGAGCTGATGGTTGAGCATCCTCCCCTTGCACAGAACACTGAAATAAGTCCCTGCAACATCTGCAGGATTCGGAAACCCACTTGCCAAGCTCCCTGTGCTGCAGTGCCTGACATTCTCCCCCTGCAGAAGCAGCTGGGGATGCAATTTCATTCCAGTTGTGTTGTTTTGCAAAGCACCAATGCCCCCAGACAAAATGTCCCCACAAAAACCTCAGAGTTTTCATTGTGACACTCTGCACACGCTGTCATCTGTGTTTGTCACGTGTGAAAATCATGGATTAGTTCAGAGAAATTTCCAGTAGTCAATGAAACCCTGACTTGCCTCTGAATTTCAGTTCCACTGAAGCCTAAAGAGAAGTATATTAAAAAAAAAAAAAAAAATAAAAGGCTGGGAGAAGCTGTTGTAAAAGCACACCAGGCACACAGTGAGGCCCTCCCAGCCGTGTCAATGTGACATTGCAGTGCCACCAAGACACAGAGCCCTGCCTGCTATCGTGCAGAGCAGATGTTGGAGCACATCAGAAGGCAGGAGGGGGACATTGTCCTGTTCTGGTCCCAGCTCTGGCTGCACATACGGATTTTCCTCTCCAAATGCTCCTTCTTTGTTCTCTGCTCTCAGGGAGTCACTGGAGCTCAGCAAAGTTTCGGATGCTGAACCAGATCTGGCGTCCAAAATTGCACATTTGAGGGGTTTTCTGTAAAGAAGCCTGGAATCCATCCATTTGGATATTTCTGGGGCTTTTTTGCATTCCACAGCACTGGTGCTGCTGGCAGTGGATATTTATGCTCTGCCTTGATGCTCCTGGCTGGGATTAGTTTGTTTTTAAGGGATATTTGCTTTTGTGTTTTGCCCGTGTGACCAATTCCACGTTGGAGCTCTCTCCCAGGCAGCAAACACAACCAGGGCTGGGGAAGGTCAGCGCCAGCACAGGGTGATCAGCTGTGCCTGGGATCACCCAAATCATCTGCAGCCACTGTAAAACTGCTAATTGCACCACTCAGCCAGCTGAAGACAGCACACAAGTGGGAAAGGGGGTAATTTTTCACCTCTAACTGCTCAATATCACATAAAACGGGAGATTACCATGTCAGTATTATCATTTGTGAGCTATACACAAATCCAGCTTGGTTTTCTGCCACTTGGCATCACCACTTCCAACCAGGGGTCAGTTTGCCTTGTCCACGGCTGCTCTGTGTAAATCTTGAGCTTTATTTTAAACATCCGATGGCAATTAGCAAAAGCCCACAATGAAGTTAATCAGCCTTCAGCTGCACGCAGGAGCACAGGCAAATCCTGTTCCCAACGGCTTGGAAATGCCTGGGGAAAGAGAAAATAGAGCAAGGGAACTTCAGAACCTGCTGGAACTAAAGTTGGGGGGCCAAGGGGGGAAGGGATTGAGTGTGACCCCCCCCTCCTATTTTACACCAGGTGAGGGCTTTGCCTCCCAGGTGAGGGGTCTGCACTGGGGTTGTGGAGCTGTGCTGGTGAGCAGGGGCTCTGTGTGGTCTGTGGGTCTGTCAGCTCTCCTGCCAAATACTTTTATTTATGGGTTCTTTGCTTTATTTTGTGCACATTTTTATAGTCTGGGCCTCTCTGAGCACAAGTAATTTTGTTGGTTTTAGCTCATTTCAATGTTTAAGGCATTGCCTCTCAGTTCTTGAATTCGTTTTGTGCTGGGAGATGTTATTTTACCTTTTCGTTTGCTTGTGTCTCTTGCAGTCCTCTCCTAATGTTATTATTCAGGAATAAACCCTGCTGTGTCCTGTGAATTTTAAATTTATCTGTAATTTTTTCCTGCCTGCCTTGCTTCTCTTCCCTCCTGCCCCCGTGTAATATTGAAAGTCTAAACATTTCCTTGACTGGAGTGAAGAGTGGCTCCTGAGAGCTGTCACTGTTTTCCAGAGTGCTCTGCTTTGACTGACAAATTCGCTCTTTCTCCCTCTTTTCAGACTGTTATTTCTTAAAAGGTCCCTGTATCTTTCCTTTTCCTTCTTTTTGGGCTGTTATTTCTTAAAAGGTCCCTGTATCTTTCTTTTTCCTTCTTTTTGGGCTGTTATTCCTTAAAAGGTCACTGTATCTTTCTTTTTCCTTCTTTTTGGACTGTTATTTCTTAAAAGGTCCCTGTATCTTTCTTTTTCCTTCTTTTTGGACTGTTATTCCTTAAAAGGTCTCTGAGTCTCCCCTGACCCCACCACAGTTCCACCTGTTCAGCCCATTCCTGTGATCCCAGAGCTATGGCTGGGTGCGAATTGGGTAATTTAACTCGCCCTAATGAGCACGGACTAACAAATATCTGTGTCTTGCAGGTGTGAAGCTCCTTCCTCCTCAAGAGCCAGAGCTCCCTGCTCCTCCTCAGGCCCTGCAGCCTCCCCAGGAGGAGCCCTTGGTGGAGTTGCTCCGTTCCCCGCCGGCCATGGGAGGTATTTTTGGGAAGAACAAGAGGCCCTGCGTGTTCCCCAGGGTTGTTTACAGGGCCAAGGGCAGAAAGGCAGTGGGGGCTGCCCGGCTGTGCCGCGATGCAGCCACCTGGACCGGGGACATCCATTTCCACTCGGCACGGATCGGGAGGGCTCCCAGGGGCCCCGAGCCCCCCGCTGCCAGGCTGGTGCTGGAAAGGTCTGGAAGTGAATTTACAGAGGAGGAAGGAGAGCCAGCCGCCCCTCCAAGGGCACAGCACAGCCAGGCCTCGCTCCCTGGGGCTGCTGGAGACACACGAGGGGCTGAGCTGTCCTGGGAGCCCGAAGCCAAACCTCACCCAGAGCCGACGAAACACCAGGAGCTCCCAGAAGAGGCACAAGGAGCCCCAAGCCCTCGGGAGAGCAGTGAGGCTGAAGCTGCTCTGCATCCCCCTGGCAGCTCTTTTCCCTCCGAGCTGGGCTCTGGGCACCAGGGGCTGCCACCTCTCACTCAGACCACGGTGGAGGTTGATGTCCACGTGTCTGCAGGTGACCACGGGGACCTTGGCCAGGGTCAGGCTGCTGCAGAATCTGAGCTGTTGGGTGGCACCGAGCAGGGCCCCGGGGCCGGGAGCGGAGCAGAGCCTGGCTGTGTTGGGAAGGCTCTTTGGGAAGCCCCCATGCAGAAGGCAGGTGACTCCACAGCTGCTTCGTGTCCCCTGGAGGAGCCAGAGCTGCTTCTGAAGGCTGCAGAGCCAGCAGAAGGCATCACAAATGGGCAGGGAGCTGCACAAGAGCAGCGGGGAGAAGAAACTAAAACCCCGCCTGATCTCCAGCTGGGACAGGGTGAGATTCCTGCTCCTGAAGGTGTGGGAGAAACTGCTGGTGAGCCAGAGCAAGAGAAGGAATTGGCTGAGGCCTGTGGTGATGGGCAGATATCAGAGGAGAATCCAGAAACCCAAGAGGAAGAGAAAATCCACATTAGCAGTGAGGGAAAACCAGAGGAGCACTGAAAGGGCACAGGGAATCTGGAGCAGCGACCACGCAGCACACTGAGGATTTGTCTGCAGCCAGAGCTGAATCTGCTGCCTCCATCCTGCCAGGGAATGATGCCAAAGGGTGCTTTTGTACCCTGAAGGACCCAGAAATCAAAGGGGTGGTGGCTGAAGCTGCTTTGTAAAACTTAAAACTAAGATGCTAAACTTAAAATTTGTGTGTTCTCTTCTACAAGTGGCACTGACCTCCTTCCTGCTGGGGGGAGGGTCTGTGGGCATGGGCTGAGGGTTTCTTGGTACAAAAAGTGTATTTATTTATCTATTTATTCATGTAATTATACCCTGGCTAGGGCTGTGAACTTCGGGGTTATCTCCCTGTGTGGCTGCACAGGGTTAAGTGATGTAGAATTTATTAATTACACTTGTCCTCTCACCCACTGACTGTCACCACTGTTGGAAATGGGCTGTGTGATCTGTGTTTGCAACTGGAATCAATAAATGGGTGCATTTTAACACTGACTGCTGTGAAATGTTGGGTTGTTAACATTCTGATAATTCCTTTCTGATATTTGCCTAATTTCTGATGTTTGCATTGACTCCAATGCCAGAACTGTTGTTTTTACACTTTTCAGCTTGTAAAGTGTTTGGTCAAATGTTGAATATTGATAGCAGTGGCTTCAGAATGAAAGCTACTCATCTTCTGGTGATTTCCTTGCAAATCTTGGAACACCAACTGGGCTTGCTGTGGTTAGGCCCTGATAAAATATGAAGGGCTAAAATTCCAAATGGGACTCATCTAAGAGCATTTACTTTAGGGAATTTGGCTTTACAGAACCTGGCATTTGCTTTATGGTTTGTGGTGGTTGGGTGTGGAGATGCAGGAGCTCAGACTGGAGGCCTGTGGAAGGAGCTGTAAGCAACAAAAAAAGCTTCTAGTGGTCATTTTGCTGCAAATAGTCAATAAATTTCTGGCAACTGCATATCCAATACTAATCTCTAATTATACAGTGCCAAATAGAGGGGGGTTTTCCTATCAAACTTGACTGGTTGCACAGCTCTCACTGAATTTGGAAATGATGTGGTGCTGAAGGGAGTCAGGAAAATAATACAGTCTCATTCCTTTCAAGCAATATATTTTTATACCTCATTATTCTGCTAGAACTCATGGGGATTAAAAGAAAATTTTAAAGGGAAATAATTATTTGTATTAGACAGCTGGAAAACTCCAATGTGAAGGAGAGCAAGATCCTCCCTAAGGAAAGCATTCCCAGCTCTGGATTTCCTGTGTGCACACTCATTACCAGCATTCACAGGAGGCAAGAAATGATGGTTAAAGGCAAGCCAGGAGATGAGGCTGTTGAGAGCAACACTTCTATTTAAGGGATGATTGGTTTTACTGTCTTTATGTGCTTAATCACATCAGGAGTTTGGTGTACCCTTAAAAAGATTTCCTGTGCCTCAAGGACTGGGCTGCCACACTCCAAACCTCTCTGCTTAAGCCAGACTTGCTTAATTTTTTTTTTTCCCCCCCTTCTGACCCAATCTGATGGAGACACTACCCATGGGAATGTCTCTTCTGCCCTGACTGAAATAACACAGAGAATGTTCCTTCCCCTCGGCTGCTCCTCCTGCTCCCCAAGGCGCCTCCATCAGCTGGCTCTGGGTTTGGCTGCCTCTGGCAAAGCTCTGCTGCTAGGCTGGAGATGATGTCCTCGTTGCACAGAATTTAGATTTAAAAAGCAGTGGGTTGGCAGCTCCTCCTTGCCAGGAGAGTGAGGAGGCCTGAGGAAATCATGGGCAGAGAAGCAGAGAGCCACAAAAACCTCTGTGCATTGTGCTGCCTCTCTCTTAGGCACTCAGATCAACCCCTGTAATTGTATTTTTCTCTTGTGATTTAGTAAAAGCAGCTCAGAATTCATGGAATCCTGTTAAAATTACTCAGCAGCTCTGTGAAGGTGTGGGGCTAATCAAGAGTGACAATAAACACATAATTACATACCACTGTTGGTGCCACATGGAACAAATGGGTGACAGGGATCAATTTTCACCCCAAGGGGAATCATGCAGAATAATTCTGGAGGCTGTGGCCTCACCAATATCATCCCAAAACACCTGCCAGGTGATCACCAAATGACAGGAACAAAAGTGGTGCCATGCAGCTCTTCAGTTGTGCTGGAATTTTGGTGCTTAAATCTACCTATCAAAGCTGCAATCTGAATCAGGGACATTCTCTCCTACTCTGGAAAAGGAGTGATTTTTTTTTTTCTCCTTCCTTTCTCAGAAAAATCATGGAATAATCTTCCACCACATGCAGTGCTGCAGGAATTTTGGGAGAGAAGTTTTTGCAGTGCCTCTGACTTCAATTACACCAATCTGAGGTTTTGCAATGTAAAAGTTGCTTTGGTAAATGAAAAACAAACAAACAAAATAAAAAAATCCAAACAACTAAAAAATCTCTCACATTATTCTAGTTCCTCTGGTTTTTTGTCATCGTGTTCATTTGGGGTTTTCAGGTGTCCCCAAGTTCTGTAAAGCCAAGCTTTACCCTCAGTTTCTCCTGGTTTGCACTGTCCTTGTCTGATCTACCCAAAATTTCATGTTGGGGAGGTTTGGCTTTGGCAATTTAATGGCTTTAGGCACCTTTGTCACAGGAGACTCTGCCTCATTTCTGATATTTGCATTGACTCCAGTGCCAAAACTGATTTTTTTTTACCCTTTCCAGCTTGTAAAGTGTTTGGTAAAATGCTGAATATTGCCATCAGCAGCCCCAGAGTGAAACCTGCTCCTCTCCTGGTGATTTCCTTGCAAATCCTGGAACCCCAACTGGGCTCACTGTGCTTACACCCTGATAAAATGAAAAATGAAGGGCTAAACTTCCAAATGCGGCTCATTCAGAGCTCATTTTAGGTCTGAAAGCACCGAAATGCCTTTAAACTCCTATTCCTGCCCTGAGAGCAGGGACAGCCCATCGTGCAGCAGCAGAGCCCTTGCACAGCTCAGCAGAGCTCATCCCCGACTCCTCCAAACCTTCTTTGTCACTGCCCAGTGAAGGCAAATTCCTCCTTTTACTGCCCTTTGCCTCGTCCTTTCAGGCCACTCCTAATGGGAGGATTTATTAACAATGCAGTGGTGTGGATCTAACTCCGTGCTGTTCCCAGGCTCCAGGCTGCCCTCTTAAGATGATAAGCAGCAAATTCCCTGCTAAAATCCACGATGAATCACTGCAAATGAGTCTAAAGCAGCATTACCGAGCCACACAACTGTCTCAGAGTGCAATCTAATTTTTTGGCTTTTGGGAAATCTGAGCTCCTTTTGCTAAGAATCCTTGCTTTGAACTTTTTTAATTAAACTTCCTATCATTCAGGAGAAAACCTTAAAAAAAATAACTGGTTACACTTAAGAAACTAAAACCTCAGAGAGTTTAGGAGCTGTTGGGGCTTTTAGGAACTCCAGTGTTTCTCTTCCTTTTGAAGCACCTTTATAAAAAATCATCACCCTCCTTGTCACAGTAAATCTGTTTCTCATAAACTCTTACACAACTAAATAAAAAGTTCTGAAAACAGCTGGTTAAAAACCAAACACTTCCCATATCCAGAGCAGCAACTGCTGGTCAATATTCCTTTAGACACAAAACAATTTTGCATTGCTTTTGCTGTTGGATCCCTGCCTGGCTTTCAGGAGCACAATAATTCCCCTGCCCCCTCACACTCCCCCCTCTCCACAACATCCAAGGAGCCCAGATGGAAAACCACAAAATCTGCAGTGATCTGAAAACCAAACCTAACCATGATGTGAAAGTTAGAACAGCTCTGAAAAAAAGCCACTTAAAACACCCTTCCTGAGAGAGAGAAAGAAAATACAATCCCAAATCTCCCCCAGCTCTGCCTCCTTTGCTGCCCAGGGCCTGCAGCACCTTACAGGAGATGAAAAGCACCCAAGAGCTGGTCCTGGGGGTAGGCAGGATGTTCTGTGCCTGAAACACCTCAGCTAGGAGGGGTTTTTCCTAAATTCTATCATGTAGCTGCTGCTCTGCAGCCACAGAATCCCAGGGTGGTTTGGGTTGGAAAGGATCTTAAAAATCATTTTGTCCCACCTGCTGCCATGGGCAGGGACACCTTCCACCATCCCAGGTGGCTCCAAACCCCATCCAGCCTGGCCTTGGACACTTCCAGGGATCCAGAGCAGCCACAGCTTCTCTGTGCCACAGCCTCCCTACCCTCACAGGGAAGGATTTCTTCCTAAATCCCCCCTTTAAACTGTTCTCTGTCAGTTTGGCACCATCCCCCCTTGTCCCCTTCTTGCCAGAAGTCTCTCCAACCTGTGCAGGGAAGGGAAACCCCACATTTCCCTTCAGCTCTGTGTAAACACCTAAAGAGAGACCCCACAACACTTCCCTTCAGCTCTGTGTAAATACCTAAAGAGAGACCCCACAACACTTCCCTTTAGCTCTGTGTAAATACCTAAAGAGAGACCCCACAACACTTCCCTTCAGCTCTGTGTAAATACCTAAAGAGAGACCCCACAACACTTCCCTTTAGCTCTGTGTAAATACCTACAGAGAGACCCTACAACATTTCCCTTCAATTCTGTGTAAATACTTAAAGAGGGACCCCACAGCATTTCCCTCCTGCTCTGTGTAAATATCTAAAGATCCCACAACATTTCCTTTCAATTCTGTATAAATACCTAAAGAGAAACCCCACAACATTTCCCTCCAGCTCTGTGTAAATACTCTGGGGACAAAACAGAAGATAATATCTAAATGCACAGAGCCCTCTGGTGTGAAACTTTTTGTGATGTTTCACAAACACAGAGCAAGAACAATTCCCACTTTTTCAGGCAGCTGTATAAGAGATCAGTAATTAAATCATGAAGTTTGGGTGGAAGCAATTCAGCCTTGCTGCCCTGCCCTATTTAAGGTCCAGCTGCTCCCTCCCAAGCTCTGCTGGGAACTTCTTTGAGGCCTTTCCTTTGCAAGTGAGTATTGGCACTGTATGGCAGAAGTTTGGGGTTTTTTGGGAAGAAGGGGTTTTTGCACTTTGTTTTGGAGGGTTTTGTTTGACTTCTCTAGTGAGGGAGAGCTCTGCTTCCAGGGTTTCAGCAAAACTGTGATTATGCTTTCTTCTGTCTTTGAACAAAATTCTGCTGGTGGCAAGATGGGACTAAAAATGGAGCATTCACAGCATGAAATGGTCAAATGAGGAAGGGGAAATCATTTTCCTGTGTATAAAAAGTAACTGGCATCTTAAGGTAATAATATCTATATCTTTATAACTAAAACCTCTTTGGAGACAGCAGCATTGGAACCTGTTTTTTGCCATATTTTGAGCTGCTTTTGTAGTGATGACAAATAAAAGTATAACAGAAAATAAGTTATTATTTCCCTTTCCCCTCCTGGCATTTTACTGCCTTACCAAAATGCCATTAAATATTTCCTGGCTATCTTTATTTACACAAAATCCTTCCTGCTAATGCAGCAATTGCTTACAAAACATTCATTTATTTGTAACCTGTCCTCTTGGCAGCTTTGCTCTCAATGAACCTATATCTCTCTGTTATTTTATATCAGTTTTTCTCCCCCAGTAGAAGTGGATGGGTTCATTTTTCCTGCTTTTCCTTTCTTACAGCTCTGTAGTTTTAAGTGATTAAGTTCATGTAGTCTTATAAGTGAGTGCCTAACCACCATGGAATCACACATTTTTACAGATTCTACCCATAAAAGCAGCTCAAACAGTGCAGCAAAACTGCTCTGGATCCATTAGCTCCACTTTAAAAACTGTAATCCCTGAATTATGGATCTGTTTTTCTGTCGTTCCTCTCACCCTGCTCTGGCTGAGCTCTCTGCAGCACCAGCTGCAATCAGATCATGTTGTGTGGCTCTTCCATCCCACTTTATATATTTAGCTGTAAAAAGTGGCCCAGGATTTGGAGCGGAGCAGTGCTGGGAGGGAGCTGAGGATGTGGGACTGGTGGGGAAAGGGGCTGCTGTGGCTGGCTGCCCTACTTAAGAGCTGAACTTTATCACCCTGAGCCAGGAATAAAGGCTGAAGTGCTGCAAATAAATGGTTTAAGTCGTGTTTGCTTTGTGGTTTCCATGCCAGAAACAGGGCACTTGTATCCTACTTAATGATGAGTTTTTAGCTTGTGGTTGCCACTTTCTAGCACTCTGAATAGCAGGTTCCAGAGGGAATTACTGGAGCTGGGTGCAGCTCCCTCTTTCCCTTTCCCACCCAACTTCTGCCCTTCCCCTGGGAAGTGCTTGATCTGATTCCTGGCAGTGCTGCAGTAGTAAAAAGGCCCTTTATAAGCATAACCTGAGGGAAATGTTTCTCTGCATTCAGAATGTGCTGCCCCTTTTTAATGTTGGAGTTCAAAGCAGTGGCATTGCTGGGGTTTCTAAAAAGTGAGTTAATGACTGGTAAAATAATGACCCAAGGGCCTGAAATCAACCTGTTCCTCATCTCTCAATAAGGAGATATTTTTCTTTTCTTTTCCTTTCTCCTCCCCTCCATGTCTTACCAGGCTTATGAATGGCTTCCCTGGCTAAATGGGAACTTCTTTGTAGAATTAATAAATGGTTTAGGAAACAAGAGGAGACCTAAATGGTATTTATTTTGGGAATATAAACTAATAAGTGTGAAGTGCAGTGTGGGCTGAGAGTCCTGGGGAGGGAGGGAGTGAGTTCCTAAATGCTCTCAGTGACATCAAAAGGCTGTTCCTGGAGCTCAGACTGACTTAGAAGCAATAAAACCTGTAACTTGTGGACAGTCCACTGTGAAATGAAGTGGGAATTTGATTTTGATGTTAGAGGGGCACTTTCTGCTCTGGCACAGGGCTAAGAAATGAAATTGGAGACTGCTCATCATTTTAAAGGGGCACTTTGTGCTCTGGCACAGGGCTGAGGAGTGGCTTCTGTTGGGTTTTTCCTGTCTTGCAGGTGGCACAGGAGTGGTCTGGCAGCTCAGCACGGCTGGAATGAGGATCCCTGAGTGCTCCTGAAGGCTCTGTTGGTGCCCCAGCCCCTCGGGATTCCCTGGAGAAGGCTGCGAGCAGGATTTGCTCAGCATGGGCAACGAGATCAGCCACAGGAGGCCCTGGTGCAGGAGGTTCAGGAGGTTTGAAAGGCTGCCAGCTGGGGAGAAAACAGCTGTGGCTGATGTCCCTGATGTCCCCACAGCCCAGCCAGCCCAGGATGGAGAGTTTTGGGGCAGTGTCACCCACCCTGAGGGTGAGAAACGCCAGGGTGCTGCTGCAGGGGGGCACGGCAAAGAGCAAGGAAGGAAAAAGGAGATGGCCTCGTGTTCCCCACCTGTGGGCCAGGGAATGGGGAGAAGGATGGAGCTGCAGGAGCTTGGAGAGGCTGGGGACAACCCCCCTGCCATCAGTCCAGGTGGAAAAACTGCTCTGACTCAGGAAAGAGCTGGAGGGCACACAGAGGACACAAGCAGGGACTGCCCTCTGCACTCTGCAGTGGAGCTGGGGGCTGAGCAGGGGATGGGGAAAAGCAGCTCAGGGCTACACAAGAGACCCAGCACCAGGGTGTGCAGGGCCAGCCCTCTCTGCAGGTGGCTGAGGAAGCTCAGGGCTCCGGCAGAAAAACCCAAAGCCAAGCCTGGTGCAGTCACCAGCCAAGAGTGAGGCTCCTGTGGGCTGCAAAAGGACCAAGTGCCCAGTGTGATATCTCCAAAAAAAGGACTGGTAAAAAAGGTTTCTTGTCTACAATAGGAGGGCGTTATTTTTGACATCTTTGAACTGCTTGTCTGCTGGATATTCCTGGCTGTCTTACACCCTGTGTGAGGCACAGAAGGCTTTCCCTCTGGAAGGGGTGGAGCAGGGAAGTGAAGAGTTCCCTTAGCAAGCAGCTTGTGAGGATCGGTTTGGCTCTGCTCTCACTGGGGGCTGGTCTGTGAAAGCTCCTTTTTGAAACCCTGCAAAGGTGCAGCTTTGTGCTTCCTATCATTATCTGATTTCCCTTCCCCTGCTCGTCATAACTTGCTCTGCTTGATGGTCCAAGAGAAGTATGAGCAGCACCAGTGTTAAGACACTAAATTAGTGGATTATAAAACCTGTGGGTGCTTACAAATGCATGATGGTGGTGGCTGCTGTGGGGAAGGTTTGGTGGACAAGGGGCTCCACTTTTGCTGCTGGAAGTGATGGCTTTGTGTAGTTTTGTGTCTGTAAGTCAATAAAAGCCACTTTCACTGCTTCCAGTGAAGTGTTGACTGCAGCTGGAATGGGATGAGGGTGGGGAGGGAGGGAATGGGCTGGCACTGCCAGGCCACAGCTGTGGGGAGAGGGGCCTGGGAGGGCTCCCTGCAGGGGTGATCTGGCTGTGCTGGGGCTGCTCCTGGAGGAACAGGGAATGCAGGCTCAGGAGAAGCCTTTCATTTGATTGCTGTAGCTCTGTGCCACCCATGTGGTTCCTCCAGGTGTCTCAGAGCTGACCCAGGCACGGCTGGTGAGGAGCAAACACACCCCGGGATGCTGAACCTTGTTCTACTAAAGATTCCAGCTGGGGGCAAAAAAACCAAGCTGGGAGATGGGAGAGGAAAAAAAGAGGAGCTGGCAGAACCAGGGAGGAGCTGCAGGGCTGTGCTGGAGTAGGGGGAGGCCAGCCTGGCCTGGAGCAGCAGGGAGGGGGAGAAGTGCAAAGGGAAGAGAATGAGCAGCAGCCTGAGCTCCTCCTGGATCTGCCTCCTGCACCTGCCCAAGGCACCTGAGCATCTCCTGGAGCAGCTCCTGCCCCAGGTACCTGAGCAGCTCCTGCCTGAGGTACCTGTGCTGCTCCTGGATCTGCCTCCTACACCTGCCAGAGGTACCTGAGCATCTCCTGGAGCAGCTCCTGCCAGAGGTACCTGAGCATCTCCTGGAGCAGCTCCTGCCCCAGGTACCTGAGCAGCTCCTGCACCTGCCTGAGGTACCTGTGCTGCTCCTGCCCTGGCTGCTGCTCACTCACTGCTCTGGGGCACTGATGGCAGCTTTGATCCTATTCCCAGCTGGACCACCATTAGGAAACTCCTCATTCTTGTCCCTTTCCTCCTTAGAAGCCCCAGTTTAACTTTCCCCCTCGCTGTTCCCTCTGTACCTGCATCCCCAGCTCTCCTGAGCTGAGCAGGGGCAGCAAAGTGCCTCTATCCTGTTGATCGCTGCATCAGTGTTCCTGCTAAAATCCCCTTACAGGGCTTGGAGCACCCCTTGGGCTCTTCTTGAACAGAATTAGGACACAAAAAAAGAATTTCAGCAGGTCCCTTTCTACATCTCCACCTTAACCCCGAGCATTTGGCTGTGCCAGCAAAATCAATAAGCAGGGAAGCAGCTGAGTTCTACCTTGTGCTCAGAAGCACCATCTGCTGTGCTGCCTCTTCCCCTGCTAAAAACAATTCCTTGGGTGCTAAATGACCTCTAAGGATAACACCTGCCTCGTGCAGTCCCCAGGCTCCCCAAATAAAAGTCACAGGAAGTTTTTAAAAGCAGAGATGCAGCCACAAAAGGACTGGAATGTTCATTTTTACAGGTAGCAAAACTTATTTTTGTTTTTCCCAAAGTTAGCGAGGTGTGGAAGTGCCACCCTTTATTGATTCAGTCTTTTTCTAAGGCAAGAAGGTCTTTGTTTGTTTGTTTGTTTCAAATATTGATTCTTTGAGTTTATTTATTTAGGTTTAGTGTTTGTTTGGTTTTGTTTGGTTGGTTTTTTTTAAGGCAGAGGTGTTCTATGTTTTTTCTAAGCCAGGTTTCAGGTCTTGATGGAGTGGAGGCCCTGAAGAAGAGAGCTCTGAATAATAGGAAATTAGAAAGTGAGGGAAATAAAGCAGCTCAGGATCTGTTAGGTTTCCTGAGTGTGCAAAAGGGAAAAGTTTGTGGTGTTGAGCTGCATTTCTGAGATGGATTCTGTGCTTGGAGAGCAACTCAGCTGATTCCTTTCCTTCCTTTCATCCCACTTTGCCTTTTGCCACTGTCCCCAGAGCACAGCAGATACCACTTTGTCCATCCATTACAGCTCATTAAAAATTCAGGAGGAATCCTGTTTTCCATTGTGCAGCTTCAATATTCACCACACACCCGAGCAAAAGTGATCACAGAACTGTGATTTCCTCAGTTTTCAGGTAAGGAACTTTATTTAAATATGCTGTAAATTCACTTAGGTTTGTTTTTTTTTGGTGGTTTTGT